>DWJN01004755.1:0-12094 GCA_018248895.1 Carystus phorcus
TAAACCTTGGCTTAAAGTATAGTATGAAAGATAAAACTATACTTGATAATCGTGGTTTAGACCTTATTTTGTAATAAAGGCGTTTGTGTCCTGACTTGGAGCTTGACAGTCAGTACGTACAAACTTTCTTTCTTCATTCTTTTCATACGCATTGGTAATGCCTTTTGTATGCGATTACAATTTCCCATCAGATTGCTTGCCTACTTGTTGGTTACACAGTAAAATGTACATACAGTAAAATGTTATTGACCTGAATCTCCTACTTTTTTTTATGTTTTGAAGTCGTCTAATAAAGGAAAGACGCAAGGCCACTCGCGGAATCGTCATAGAAGTCGCTTATTCTACGAAACCTTATTATCATCAAGTTATTTCTAGGTGATTAATTATCTCGACGTAACTACGTCCTTAACGCGCAGCCTTGGGTGGAAATGGCGTGTATTTTGCACACTCGGGTACCCCCAAAACAATATCTTCATTACAAGGTCCCTTCCTTTGGAGGCCAGTTCTGTAGTAATCGACTTAATCCCAACGGCACGCGTGCGTGAATGAATAGAATGAACGATTGAACTAAGCAGTTAATGTGTAAATGAATTATTGAATTTATGATGAATAGTTGTCACATCACTCTCGTAGATTGAAGTTCTATCCATACCATTTGGACTCGTGGAGAATACTGCCCGATTCTCTAGATTTTTTTTGCCATGCACCTGCAAATTGTGGAATGGGCTTCCTTTTAAGGTATCTCGGAACGCTATGACATGGGTTTCTTCAAAAACGGTATAAAAGAGCTCTTCTTTGGGGACGAACGATCTTTGTGACAATTGCCATCAGACGCTCCGTTTGCTTCTACGTCATCCTTCATATAGATATAAAAAAAGTACTGTCACATAAATTCCCGGATCAGATTCGGTTTTACTACTATTTACGATTTGTAACCCGCAACGGGTATCTTGTGAAGATTTTCCCCCAGTTTTTTTTCTTTTCTTTTCCCCGAGGAGAGTAGTAGAGTACTTCATGGAGTAGTAGTGAAACCGAATCTGATCCGGGAATTTATGTAACAGTACCTATTTACATGTATGTATATGAAAGTGAAGCTCCGTGTAGCCCTTCTACCAAGCAAGTCGATTTTTTTTGCTTAATAAAGGCCTAGTTATAGAGCCTAGGCCTGGTGACTTTATCATCGCCTGGTACATTTATTTCTAATGTTGATAAAAAACATGCAGTAAATTCCCAAGCTATTATAAACATCGTCACCATTGCAGTAGATTTCGCTGGGAAGCCATTAAGTTTTATTGTTCAGACGTTCTTTGTTCGTTACAAGCGACGGATACAAGCGGTTTCTAGTTTTGAACGCGAAGCTTTTTAACTCAGTGTTGTAACGTAAAAGTTGAATTAAACTCAGCTCTTACATTTTAATGTCTTGCCTTGGAGATATTTAATAGATGAGTCATCAGAAAAGATTATAGTGACATCATTATCATTAATAATGATTAGTCAGTCATTATTTTCGTTGCCATCTTTCATCATCGTTGTTTCTATTCATTATTGTACACCGATTTCCCTTCATCATTAATGTATTAAACTAGCACCCGGCCAATTACGTTTCGCCTAACGGTCAATGAATGATAGTCATTATGACATAACTTCTTTATTTGATAACCGATTTCAATAAAAATAACACTAAATATCAAGTAAAGTTCATCACAATATAATCTTGAAAGCTGCGTTCAAATCGGATAGCCCGTTTCTGAGACAAGAGTGCACAAACCTACAGATATGATGATAAAACATTGTTTTGGGTTCGCTTGCGTATACAAAGGCCTAATGAATTTTTAAATATATTTGACATGTACAAACAGTAATCAGTTACAGTTTTGGCGTAATGGTCACCACGCCGGACCGCCGTTCGAAGGGTCCTGGGTTCGATTCCCAGCGAGGCCGAAATTTAAATGATGAGCGTAAATTTCTGTTCTCGGTCTGGGTGTGTGTGTATTTCTGTGTTGTTCATGGCAATCACGCCACAAGGTATCCTAGTGCGGGGCTATGAGTGTGTGGCGTTATTTAATTTTTTATATGTATAGATATAGACGAAGATTTTACTTATATACTCTGTTATATTACTATTACATCATATATGTATGTATGTTATTGGTGTTATCCGGAAAACATGACTGTCAAGAGATTGCGAGTCATCATATATCAGACCAGTGGTAGAGCTTCAATGCAAGTTTGAATATCATGTTCGAACAAACCGGGCTCATTTAAAGTTTTCGACGACATGTCTACATCACTAGTATACGGTAAGCCGTGTCGATGATGTACAGTAACTGGCGCAAGTACTGTACTACTGTCAATGTACTGTCAATGTAATGCATTACACGTTTTGTCTAAAATTTTTGTTACTAAAATTGCAACTTTGCTCATATTAGTGAGTAGCTGACCACAGCAAATATTGTTTCACCATATAAATTATTATTTCAAAACAATTTTATGAAAATCATAAAAATGAAACCTCTATTTAAAAAAATGCATAGATGTAAGAGGCATATTTGACATAAGTAATTGAAGTTTGTATGGAGAAAAAGTGTAAACAGATAAACTTTACATACCCAACAATACTATACTATAAACATTCAATAGTGTTAATGTGAACCAATTAATCCTTTAACTAAACTATAAACAAAAGAGCTGGTAATGGAAATTAATTTATAAACTGGCACGAGTACTTGCACTGTGTACTTGAACGAGTCACTAAACGTCGTGTGCAGCTTCACAACGCTTCGAAGTTGTGTACGCGTGATGTTATAGTATAATTGAGTTTCAATATTGAAGTTTCACAAGCAGTTCACACTTCGTAGCTGTTTGAAGCATTTATACGAACCAGGCAAGAAATAAACAAGCAAGAACGAAGTTCTAGAAACATTGCGAGAATGTTTATACGTTCATTCTGATACAGTTATAACAATTACATAATTATACTAACGCACTAATTTTCAGACTTAAATTGAGAATGGACTTCTAGAGCAGAATCGATTAAAAACAGAAATGTAAGGTTATACGAATATATATAATGGAGTTAAAAATAAGCTGTATGCCAAATTTGATGTTTGAAAAAAAAACTTTTACATACAAAAATACAAAATTTAGTTTTTTTTTTAATTGAAATAAAATCTTATAACACTAGCTGCGTTATATTAAAAGTAAATTTAAATAGCTTAATAGTTTGAATTTGGTCTCTCATTTAGAAAGGTTTAAGTTTGAAACCTTCGTGTATATTAAATTTTATTACCTTTTGGAAATTACTTCGTGTTTCGGTGGAAGAAGACATCGGAAAGAAAAGGTACACTTAAAAAAATCAATAAAATATCTTTAAAGGTGTGAGCTATTTTCCAATCCCTATTTGGCCATGATGGTTTGTCATGGTGATAGCAATATCATACTAGAATTACTACAAACTAGCTGCTAGTTTCTTAGAGTTTGATCTTCAAAAAAATTACCTAATAAACTGTTAAATCTGTTCTTAAACGTCAATTGTATTTATGTAGGCATGATTACCTTATTTGATTTGAATAATTGATCAGTTAAACAGAGCTATCAAGTTTACCTCTAAATCATATCACTGTCCCGTGTGTAAACTGTGAGTTGAAACTCAACAAATTTTAAAAGTATTATGTTGAAAGTTTTGGTCCTTCGAGCGAAATAAAAATATTAAATCGCTTTTTCTCATACCTTAACCCAAGAACTTGCAAATATTTCTTTGACGGGTACGCAGATATTGAAGTTTAAAGTCGTTTAGGGCTTGGTTACGGTCAGAATTTGAAATTGGTTTTTGTACGACCTGTAACGGCCGTTAAAACAATGCTTCTGTCTTCATAATGGACTTTGGAGGAGCTTTTCTTCGTCGATTGCAACTTTTAAGGAACATCTGTTTTATTTTATTGGATCAAGAAAATTGGTTCACATTTATACAGATAAATGCGGACATTTTGTTTTGTATGTAAAAAGGAGATAAATAAGCAGACGAATTATGTGATGATAAGTAATCACCGACGCCCTTATTCACCAGTAGCATAAAGGAAGTATAATGGCAGTATATAACAGCAAATATAAAGGACTTTCATGCTGAACACGACCTTCAGTAATGAAGAATACGACGCTAGAAAAATAATATAAACCTTACGTGAAACTTTTCTCACGTGTAACGAACAAACTTCCTGCGTCTGTGTGCTATGACATGGGGTCCTTCGAGAAGCAGGTCCATCGCTTCCTTCTTAGTCGGCATCGCGTTGATGACATCCCGGTGTTTACGTTTTACGTTGAACTATAACAGTGGTCAATACCAGGGGACAAATCATTACATCATATCGTTAAATAAATTACTATTGATACTAACAATACTACCGCACTATCGATAGTATCAATTGTATGGACCACTATTGCAGTCAATTGTACGCAGAAGTATGTGGACGTATGACGTCACAATACTAACAATAGTATGACTAGCTTTCGAGGTCTCGATAATAATGACAATATATCGATAGCCAGTCGATTATCGCTTAAACTGCAGTGTCGAAAGTGTAATTTATCATCAAGGACAGGAAATGGACAAAAAATCTTCAGAGACATCTCTAATCTGCTTATTACAAGTAGCGCCTGGACATACTTGATTAATGGCAAGACCTAAATCTGGGATAGTAATGCCGTTTGTGACTTTTACATGAGCTAATGAAACGCCCCCTACAGGATGAAGGCGCGATTATATTTTTGTTACCAGCACCAATAGAAATAATGAAGAAGGTCGTAAATGCTTCGGTCGTATTTTTTTCTTAATTTAATATTCGACTACATTCACACCAGATCGTAAGTGGCAATGTAGCCTTAGATCGTAAAAGCACTCACTTCGAAGAAACCGTTCTTGACTTGAAGATATCCAAATTATAATCAAAAGGGAACACCGACGCGGGCAATTTATTCCATCCATTCGCGGTACGCATAACAAATGACGAAGCAAAGCGTGTTGTTAGTATTGGAGGGATGTTTATGACGAAGGGTTGAATTAAATCGTGTAATTCGCAACTGTCCAAACTCTATTCTATAGAATACTAAAGCTGGCAACGGTCGCTTAGGAGATCGAACGATCTAATCAAGATAAATGTAATGATAATCAACCGACCGCTTAAGATTGTTGTCAAAATAGCTTTTTAATATGAAATTTTCTTGTTCTAGTTTGTTCATACATATGATGCGTATACTATTGTAGAAAAAAGCAAATAAAATAACTCAAAGATACAGAAATACAGCAGCAAAACTACGGACAACTGTTCAGGTCTACTCCTACAAGAGAACTGACTCTGCTCAAGTGATTTATTCCCACCTGAGCTCGTTTCGACAATTCACTCACCGACCACAATAGCACCATCTTGCCAACGAGCCATTTAATCTAATTTAATGTAAAGTATTTAATGTAAACTATTAAACTAAATCAAATACGTTAAAATTGACAGTAAATATCATTAATTTTCCAAAAATCATTAGGTACATTATGCTTTTTATGACAATTATTTCTTCTGATAATTCAAAACATTGCCGCGCTATAAGAACGTATATTAAAAGGTGATATTTCCAGAGCTAGAATTTTATATGCTTTCCTGTTTCTCATGCAAAAAGTGTCGAGTCTCTCCAGTTATTCAAAGCCTGCAGTCGTCAAACTTGTCTTTTGTTTCTCTGGAAGCATTGTTCCATATTCTTTCGGATGTGCGCTAACTATTGTGCTGTCCAAGGCTGTATTATTCATGCTTTGTTTTAGACACGAAAAATACTAACTGTTCTGCGGTTTTTTGGTTCAACTTTTATGCTTTTTGAGCGTGTGAATCTTTTAGGCAAAGTATTAATCAAACAATTTCTTTGTTAAAACCACAAAACTTCGGTATAAAAACAGAAACAAATGATCTGTTCATTATTTGTTATATATAATATCTTACTTTCTTTTTACTATTAAATATTCTAACTTTATTTAGTAATTGTATGGATTCAAATGATAGAATCATTAGGGGTATTAATTGTAGTGTCAGCAGTATCATAAAGGGTTTCAACTAACTTTCGCTGGTTGCACTGCGCAACTGGCATTGAAATATACAAACAATCCTAAATTTTCTCTTTTCCATCTCAAACTCTTATTTTTATTGGTAATTTTTTGTACACTAGAAATTCCCTACAAATAATTTATATGGCAAAAAACGTATGCCAGGTTAGTTAGTCTATATCCAAAAACTATTAAAGTTTGTTATTTTAAAGCAATTTAATATAAATTTGCATTATTATACATATCTCAGTTATCTATAGAAAGCGATGATACTTATTCGTAGATAACTTGAAGATACAGCCCCGAACAGGCGGATTAAAGACATCATTAATATTCCACACTGTCCTAGCTTCCCGCGGTAACTCTATTTGAGTTTCAACCAGTTAAAGAATTCACTGCGAAAAGATAAAAGTGTTCCACGTTCCTTATGATGTTTTGCTCGTGGCCGCTTGGGAGATGGTTTTCTTTTGTAAAAGCAAAAGAGTGTTATGAAACCGAGTTTAAAATTTATAGTGTAAAAGGTTGGCGGAAAATATGTAAATAGTTCTTATTTGAAATTAAAGCAAGATTTTGTCGACCTTTGCTCTAAAGAATATAAGCTTGCCATCTCCTAGATGCAGTCACTGCAGTTTATATTAAGTGGCTAGTGTTTTTAGATTTACATACAAATTCTAATACTTAACTGCTCAGAGTTTAATTATAGAATGGATGTATTTAACTAGTCGCCAACGCCACTCAGATCGGTAACCTGGCGCCCAACGTGTGTCTTGAAACATGATTTGATTAATTCGTACTCCCATATTTCTAATCTCGGTTTAACGCTGTTATTATAGGGATTTCGTATTGTATTAATTAAAATAATACTAATGAATTGTATCAATAAATTAATAAACAACTTATTACTTTTCCAATTTTAAAAGGTAAAGAAAAAAATTAAGTCTATGAAAACAAATCTTTTAACAAAAAAGGAAAACAGCCTTCAAAAGGGATAAAATAATTTGTTGACGGAAACTACTTAGGAAGTAGAAAACACGATCTATGCAACTGAGTGGAAATGATGGGGTCTGCAAAAAGGTATAACGAGTCGTAATAAAATATAATGCTTAAAACTGCTACGTTTTCATAATCATTTTTTATTTTAAATGCTTCCCTGTTCCGTTCAATACCTATAGTTATAGCTAAGGCCTAAGTACCACCACTGTACAGTCGTAAACACGGAAGTCGTACTCCTCAATAAAAGTTTTATATCTGTCAAAGGGAGTTTCGTTCGGCATAAAACAAGTCGTACCTACGGATTTACATAAACCAATTTGTTGATGGTCACGCGACTGTCACACGTAATACGTCAACTTATATCTGACTCTGCGTTTAAATTGGGTAATCATTGAACGATCCGATTTTATAGGTGTTTTATTTAAGGTTAACTATATTATGTATAACGAGCTTTTGCCCGCGGCTTCGCTCGCGTTAAGGAAATTTCATCCCCTATGTTATCCCCTTGGGGGTAGAATTGATCAAAATCCTTTCTTAGCGGATGCCTACGTCATAACATCTACCATATGCCAAATTTCAGCCCGATCAGTCCAGTGGTTTGGGCTGTGCGTTGATAAATTACTATGTCAGTCAGTCAGTCGCCTTTGAGTTATATGTATTTAGATTCTTCTGTCAGTATGTATGTCACTGAACTCAAACTATATGGTTGAATTGATTAAAATGAATTGTATATTTAAATGGGTTTGACAAAGATTTTGATTCTCAATTCGATGTGATATTTTCTTTTTAATCAATTTAATTATTTATCTATTTTGTACGGGTATCAAATTCAGTATATATAAGTATATACATTAAATTATAAGACAACTAGAGCATATATTGAAAAATAACGTCCTCTGAAACTACTAGTACATAATATTATTTATTTTAACGAACTCGTAGCCTAGTTGCGGATCTGTCAGCAAGACTTAGCGGGAAAGATTTCCGACATAGACATTTATGTCACAGATAAATACAGTTTATACTCGGGTCTTGGAACTAGTGATGTGTTATGTTGTTCATGCCACATACAAGAAATCGTAGTGCAATAAGAGTGTGAGCGTATATTTAACTGTGAAACGATTGAAGCAAAGAACATGATCGCCTTTATTACAAACATAAGATCTAAACCCCGATTATCAAGTATAGGTTTATCTTTCGTACAATACTTTAAGCCAAGGTTTATTTTACTTGGTCTAATAGAAGTTTAAACCTGTACTTTGCTAGTCCACATTTTGTAATAAGGCCGGATGCGTCTAGCTTAAAATGACATATTAGTGACAACCGCTTCCAAATTGCTTATTGAATATAAGGGTGTTTAAACGCACTAATAGGTAAACATAAAAAAAAATCTGATCAAAATACTAAACTTGACCCGCGTGGCGTAACGGTTACCACGCCGGATCGCCGTTCGAAGGGTCCTGGGTTCGATTCCCAGCGAAGCGGAAATTTGAGTGATGAGTTAAAATTTCTGTTCTCGGTCTGCGGCTATGGGTGTGTGGTGGTGGTGTTATTTAAACTATAAACCTAGGTTTAAAACTAGGATTAAAAAAAAACATTTTTATAGGTTTACTTTTTTTAGTTCTTGTCCAAATAACTTCCATGTATTCACATCTTTACTCCACCAATCCTTACTAGAGCAGCATGGTGGAGTATGCTCTAGGCCAATTATTAGGTTGAAGGCATAGGCACTGACATCGATCAGTTGCTATATAGATTAAGCCATCCTTTCACTAAACGGACACGACTCGAGCGGACATTGCGAACATAAACAGAATACTTAAATCCCCTCTGTTTCCTCATCCTCGATCAGTGACCTCGATCAGTACAACTACGAATTGAGCATGACTTAAACAATTTCATTTATTTTTATTCTATTCATTTATAGAGTAACACTTTAAACTAACGTATTCAAAGGCAAAATCTTAATGTCTTAGCATTCTCTGCTCAGTGGATGATGGAGAGAAATATGAGAGGCACAAATAAATAACAATAAAAATCTGTTATGAAATTTCGCATAGACAATAAAATTTGACTAAGCAAGGTATAGCAATTTTTTCAGATTTATTATAGTCGTAAACTAGTGTTTATTATAAACTACTTGCCCGTGGAAGAGTAGTTTCACTAAATTTGATGACTATTTATTTTATACCGAGTTTGATACCCGAGACATTAGCCGTTTAGGTGAGAACATCGGCTGTAGTGCTATTGTTGAAGTCATCGCAATTTTTAACTCGCTTAATCATTTAATAACTGATTTCCTATCAACAAATATGTCGTAAATCATTCAATTCCCACGTTATTAAATACAAATAACTTAACATCTATTTTTAATTAATCTGTCTTTCTGCTTGAATTATTGTATTTATATTCATCCATCTTCATTATCCATATGACGTGGATCGCAAGGTAATTAAGAACCTTCAAAACTATAAATTACTCGTGGATATAGGAAATTAATCATTCCTTATCAGATGTTTCCGTACTCATACGTTGTTTTGCCATTAACCATAAAAATGATTATTATGGGTTAACCTTAAAAGCTAGACATATCCTGTTGCGGATTTCTAGCTAGAACTTTTAGAGGTGAACAATATTGTAATACATAATTTTTGAGTAACTTTCACCGTTTACTCAGCGCACGCAAGGAAAGCTCAAAATTTTACCGTTTTCGCAATATTTTTTTATTTCTGCTCCTCTCCTATTCATCTTAGCGCGATATTATAGTCTATAAGCCTTCCTCCATAAATGGACTATCTTACACTAAAATAATTTTTCAAATCGGTCCAGAAGTTCCTGAGATTAACGCGTTCAAACAATCGATCAAACAAACAAACATACTTTTCAGCTTTATATTATTAGTATAGATAAGGCACATTTATTCCAACGCTTTGCCGGGTCTGCTAGTTATACATATATAAAGAAACATCAAGACATTTGTAGGTGGAAGGTATGTGTGTCGCCGACTTGTTTCATTATTTTTCTGTCGTTTGTTTTTAAGCCAGTACGTTCATACATATTTGCCTCCCATACGTCTGCAGTTTTTAAATAAAACAGCTACAATTATCCACTTGCAAAGGAAACAACAATGCATTTCGCAATTTAGTCACGGCGCGGTAAATCTTATTTGTCCAACTCCGTCGCAGTATTTTAATTTCGACGGCTTACTGAGGTATAATATGGAAGGTTTAAAAAAATTTCATTCGGAAATCTTAAAACTTGAATATGTAGAGGTAAAATTAATTCCTACTGTTATAAGCTAAATAGTAACTCTTAATAAATAAAAAACTTCGTACATTTTCCAACATCCATGCAAGGTTGACTATAGTACAGTTCCATTAAGCATTAAGTTTTTTTCTCTGCCCCTTTTATGAAAAAAAAATATTAAAAAGGAATAGGTATTTTCCTCGGGTTTTTTATTAAAGTCAAGATTCAATAGGCTTATACTAAGTAATGCATTTTACCATCCAAGTCAAGAGTGAATAGGCTTCTTCTAAGTCGATACGATTTACCATCCGGGTCACGAGTGACTGGGCTTTTTTACTCATCAATGAATTTGAGTAACTAAATAAAGAGCAGGTATTATGATTTTACTATTTTATGAAACAAAAATCCCAATTTGAATTTTTTACTTATTTAAATTTGAATGAAATGAAATCCTAACATTTCGTGTTCGCTCGCTAACTTTAGTCTCTTTTAAGTCGAACAAAGGCACACTTGTAAGTCGATTCTGACGCGTCTGTCGTTAAAGTGCGTACTACAAAGGCACGTATCTGATTAACTAAGGACTTTATTTCTGTACTACTTAAGAGTATTCTACCGTTGAACGGCCTTCAATGAAATTTTATAGTTATTCAATTTTCTTTACTGGTTTTTATGCAGCAAAAATATCTCAATGAAACAACTAATGACTAAAAAAAGTATTATGGATGCTAAAGAATTCCTTTAGAATTTTAGATTCATTATCCTTATTATTTCAATTGTAAATTTACGTTTACATACCAGACATAACGTTCATATTTTTAGTTTAATAAAATTTGTATCTCAAAATCGTAAAAATTGACTATTAACTTATAAGCGAATAATAACTATATGTTTTAGGTACATAACTAACAAACATTATGAGAGTAGCGGTCATACCAACAGCATCAACAACGCGTTGCCGATCAAGAAAGAATCAAAACCCGCATTATTACTGGCCTTCCGAATGTGCTTGTAACGGCTGTAAAATAAACAATTCTATTTTTAAATAGTTCTGCATTCAAATATATAAAAAAAGGAAATGCATTCCGCTTCCAATGTCGGTGTACCGTAAATCGTTTTGTTTCATTCACTGCTGACAGAAGACAGACGTTTCAGTAATAGAGTTTCCTGTCTCCGACATTGGCGTTTTAAATCACGCAATTTTATGATTTCCTAGTCATTCAACATTGACGCTTTTATGTTTTCATATCATTAAGATCACTCAAATCTTAATCGAATTTAATTATTAGTAGATCCGTTTTCAAATCAGATTCACACGTTATTCGAATATATTTAAATTCTAGGTCACCTGGCCAACTTCGTTTCGCCTAATTGGCATAAATTGATATAACTTCTTTATTTGTTAACCGATTTCAATGAATAGAACACTAAATGTTAATTAAAGCCCATCGCAATATAATCCTGAAAATTGCATTCAAATTAGATTACTCGTTTCTGAGATTAGCGTGCATAAACATACGGACAAATAGACAACGAAAAAACATTGTTTCGAGTTTCTGTACCCGCACCGTCTCTCGCACTTGCCAGAGACACACTTGCCAGAGAGTCTCGCACTTCCCAGAGTCACACTTGCCAGAGAGTCTCGCACTTGCCAGATAGTCTTCCACACCCAGTATTTCAAGACACTGAACAATATTTTTACCATAATATGCTTAGGGGTACCAATTTAAAATTTTATCCCTTTCTAGTATCAGTTATTGAAGCGGCCATAAACTT
>DWJN01004756.1:0-12093 GCA_018248895.1 Carystus phorcus
AAAGATAGGATAGTTTACATCTCAATTTATAGTCGCAATATTATTTTATTGCAAATTATTTGTTTAATATCTTACAACGAATTAGTTCCGTAAGATTCTGACAGATGGTGGAAAGGTAATAAATTGGCAAAGTTGAGAATGTAAACCTTAGTCACAGCAACGTGTGGCCAAGTCTGTTAGGTTATATTGTTGCAGAACAACGTCTGCTGGGTCAACTAGTAATATAATATAATCTTTATGTATAAAAATTAAGGTCAATATAATATGAGGTGCTCAGTTTTTGTTTTCATATGTTGAAAATATATAACATGTGTTATAGTAAATAAATAGGTAACTTTTATGTATTTTATAACAGCAAGTCAAAATAACTTACATTTTTTAGTTTCTATGTTTTTTAATAAACAATATCACGCTTCGATAGTTGTACGTTGTACTGATAAGCCTGAATTAAGCTAATATAGTGTTAAACTAAGAACATCATCAAAAGGTATATTGGCTTGGAGTCAATAATTCACAGTTTTGCATCCCAAATACTTACCTTACGAGGTACAATGTTTGGATACATGTTGTGGAACTAATTCAAAACTACCTTTTTTATTTGTACCCTGTAGCAGTACGTAGTTCAGCCGAATTGCAGAAAACGTAGTTGTTTTCTTCGACGTAGACGTCGGGCGTAATTTTAATTTGAAAACGAAACGTGAAGTGTGCTTCACTTGTAATCTATAACCATGTTCTTTTAAGCTTCTACGAGCTTCGATATTTGAAAGATTTTGAAGAAAATAAATAAAGCTTCACGCTTATATATCATACTAGGATTCTCCGTGCCATCGGTTTTATAGACAACTCATAGAAATGTCTGTTTGTCTATGTGTACACGCCCAGACTGATAAAATAAACTCAATTCAAATTTCTGCCTCGCTGGGATTCTAACCCAAGTCCTTTTAACGATAGTCCGGCATAGCAACCATTGCGCAGAATCCGCATGATTTTATAGATTTAGTAAAACTAAAAGCAGAATGGAACCGCAATCAAAAGTAATCACTATACGCAAATTAACCACAAAATCGTAGGACCGATACATCAATAGAAATTACGTAATCGCATTATCATTACATTTAACTCGTCAATAAATACATAAACAATCCACTAAATATTTATAAATGCAATTGCCCGCTGTAAATTGTTTGTTAACGCAACCTTCACAATTATATCAATAACTAGCAGACTCGGCCACGCATTCCTGTGACCAAAGTTTACATACTCAATTTAGCAGACTGATTACCTTACACCGCCATCTGTGAGAATGTTATGGAACTAATTCTTTGTAACATATTAAACAAATAATTTGCAATAAAATAATATTGTGACTTTAAATTGAGATGTTAGCTATCCTATCTTTCAAGTTGGATCAAACTGGACACGGTGTGCAAAATTTGATTAAAATCGTTTAAGTAGTTTTTATATATTACGAAGATATTAATCCGTAAAGAGATAATAATGTACTTCATCATAAAAATAATGCATGGTAAAACTTGTTTGGAGAAGTTGTGCAAACGATACGAATTACTAATACATTTATTGAAGAAAATAGCATTCATCGTTTACTTTCATGTGTTCACTTTGACCGCAGATCGAAGTTCAATTTAAATAAATCTATTCTTTCACGTACGTACATACTTAACAATTGTCAATCTTGTCATGATAGCGTGAATTTTACGAATTAATACTCCCTTATACCCATGTGATAATGAAAATGAACATTCACCAAATAACATGGCAAGCACGTGTTAGATACCAGAAGATTAAAAAATATTATTCTGGGCACGTATCAGAAGTACGAGTGTTCCGTTGTCCACGAGAATATGAGGTATGTCCAGATGCATGCAATATGGTATACGATATGACCCGCTTACGTGTGTGTTGTTATATCCTAATATATATAAAGTACGTGTCACGGTGTTTGTCCGCGACGGCCTCCTAAACTACTTAACGGATTTTAATCAAATTTTGCACACCCTGTGCAGTTTGATCCAACTCGAAAGATAGGAGAGCTTACATCTCAATTTATAGTCTCAATATTATTTAATTGCAAATTATTTGTTTAAAGAATTAGTTTCATAAGATTCTAAAAGATGGTGGAGTAAGTCTGCTAAATGAAGTATGTAAACCTTAGCCACAGCAACGCGTGGCCGGGTCTACTAATTTAATTATATATTTTAATTATCCCTCCAATAATTTTTGAGTCATTACTAATAATGCGCATTTACCTGATGCGTATGAGTTTGTAAATCAGAATATTTTATTCGACGTATTCAATTGAATTTTGTTTATTCATTGATAGAGCCGTTATTAAAAGAATAACAGTTTCGCATATGGCTAAGTGGTGATAGAATCTTGGAAGGTAAAGAGATCTTCTGAGACGATTCAGTTTAAGACCTTTATAATCTAAATATTCGTATCTTCGAAGTTAAATAAGGAATGGCGAAGCATTTCGTTCCCATCGGAGTACAGATATTTCAATATAAGACACAATTTTCCTAAAGCAAAGCGAGGGTGGATTTCAATCGATATGATACTTTCACATTCCAGAAGACAGGAAATCAATTTTAAAATAATTAAAGTGGGAATAATAATATAATTCTAACAAGTTATAGTTATATCATAATTATTATAATTCTTCTAAATCAATACACCCAAAGCTATATCATGGCATTTGTTTAGAAAGCGATCGACAGAGTTAAGCAACTGCGGGCGCACTCGGTACCTGGATGGGTGACAGCTAGTGGCAAACATTTCTTGAGCGTTTCCGTGCTTCGGAGGACACGTTAAGTTGAGCCGTTCCCGGTTGTTATTGTAGATAACAGTTGTCAAGCCATGTTCGAGGCCTGTGAGATGCTTTAAAACTTCCGACACTTGGATTAGCCACTAACCCCTCCACCAATCCTCACTGGAGCAGCGTGGTGAAGTATGCTCTAGACCTCCTCAGTGTTGAGGAGCGACCCGTGCTCAGTAGTAGGCCATTAATGGGTTGAAGGCAATGAAATAAATTCTTTTTAGTCCTAAGAGCATACAAATCTTTTAGGAGAATAAGCTTAATACGTATCTATAATATTTCTATTCTATGAGTATCTTTAAGCACCTAAATATTGCTTAATCCTTTTCTAACGTTAAAAATGATACACAATGATTGACTGAAAACCATTTTAATCCGAATAAATAAGTAACTTGTGTGGTGGCACGTGGATTGCAGTATATTTTCCATTATAACATATTTCACAAGATATGCTTTGTAAGCTTGTAAAGTCTCTCATTAGGAATTATTTCTCTCTGCGTGGCGAACCGTACATGTTTTAATTTAAATGCAGGGCAAGGTTTTCTTTTAAACAATAAAATTTGCCTTTGTTGATAAAAGTATGTGTTTTTTTAACTCTAGAAAATGTTATTAAGGCACACCCTTTGTACTTCTTCTTTGTACGGTTAAATAGTATATAACTATACCAGCTGACCCCAGCAAACGTTCTTTTGGCATATAAATTATTATTTTAAATGAATTTTATGATAACCATAAAAATGCTTATGGTGGGTTAACCTTAAAAGCTAGACATATGCTGTCGCGGACTTTTATTTAGAACTTTTAGAGGGTAACAATATTGTTATACATGATTTTTGAGTAAGTTTCACCGTTTACTTAGCGCACGCAACAAAAGCTACAATTTTACCGATTTCGCAAAATTCTTTATCGCTGCTCCTCTCCTATTCCTCTTAGCGTGATGTTATAAAGCCTATAGCCTTCCTCCATAAATGAACTATCTTTTACTAAAAGATTTTTTCAAATCGGTCCAGTAGTTCCTGCGACTACCCCGTTCCAACAAAAAAAAAAAAAAAAAAAAAAAATTACTCTTCAGCTTTATATATTAGTATAGATTGAATCCATAAAGTGTTATATGATTGTTATTAGCCTTATTTTGCATCAAATTAACTTCAATAAACCAGTTTATTGTTATTTATTTTTCTATACACGAACAACACCAATAAAAGGTACTTTATAAGGCTGATATTCCGCACTGTGTTGAGTTAATGTCGATTTTGTACGGAAAAGGACTTACAGAAGCTCAGCTGATAGCGACGAATTGTTGTTTCCTCGAGCAAATGGATTATCCCGGTTGAATTCGAAATGAGCTGCGGAATTCAGCAGAGATCAAGTGAAGTTCCAGCAACTTGGCGAGGTTTATTCTGAGACTTTCGTCTCATTATTAAAATCGGAACAATAAAGGACAATATATATAATGTATTATTACCAAAATAATGTTTCCGTACGAGGCGTGAATAAGTTGATAAGTCGATTTGAATATATATTTTTCAATACATAATAGGCATTAGGGTTGTTTAATTCTGGAAACATAAAATCATATTTTACAGATGAAACTTTAACTTAAAAATAGCTACCCTGAAAAAGTGCATTTTCGATTTGTTAAGTTATTCAGGCCTGGTACGGATTTGTACCATGGTTGGCTTTCTAGACAAATATTTTTATTTCTTGCTGGAACTATTTAAGATCTCAAATTTTCTGCTCGAAAGTGTCGAGACCTATGTGTAGCCAGAGAGGGTTTTGGGAGTTCTACACCCCTTCTCCCCTTTTCCCAGAAATCTTAACCAACTGAGATTGTTTAAAAATTTAGGTTGAAAATCAAAGTTTCAGAATTCAACGCTCCCTTTCGAACGAAAATTCATCCAGCAAAAAAAATTCCTAACTACGGCCTGACTTTTCTTAAATAGTTTTATGCTCTTAAATACTTTTCTTAAATACGTCTCACTCCTTTTACCATTTACCCTTAAATATGTTTATTGGGCAAAAGTATCAAACAGTTGTTTAAGCAATATCTGTATTACTGTTTTAGTATTCATACCAGTGACCGTTGTTATTAATCCTACACAACAACAACCCTTAAATTAAAAACTTCTCCGAGTAAAACAGCCCTTGAAACATCTTTTGAAGGTTGAACCGTGTAGTCAGAATAAAGCCGTTTGAAATTAATACATAACTCGACCCAAATTATACAAGACCTTGCTATGCGGTGGTACGTGTTTGAGGAAACTTAAACATCTAACGATGTATGTACTCGTATTTAGCCCTATGAAACTACATGACTCGCAACTTAGATAGCGTTTTCAGTATGTTAGTCAGGTTACGAGTTTGAAATTGCATTCGCAATTGTACAAAACAGTTGTTTGATTAAACTTATGTGCACCATACAAAGCTATATGGTTTCTTTAGGAAATTGTGTCTAACTATAGAACAAATCTGTTCTGTCGGATATTAAGATGTACATATGTATATATGGGAACTGCTCATGTCCAGGTAATCTATATGTTAATACAACCTGACCCATTGACAGCACACTTCCGGATATTATTGGAGTGGTTAGTTCTTATGCCACTCGAAAGCCTCCATCGAAAGCATCCATGGCTTAACATTCTCCCCGAAGCATTAATCCTACATAATAAATTATGCTGCCCGAAGGCCTCCGATGTGGCTTAAAGAATACTATAACAACAGGAATCGACGGCTTAACGAGACCTCTGAAACACGAGACGCTCATGAAAATTTTGCCATTAGTGGTCACTCATTCAGATACTGACCGCGCCTGCTGTTGCTTAACTCGCTCGATCAGTTACTCGTAGGATTGGAGCGAACCGCCGGGCTATGAACGCTTCATACGCAGACAGAAACTTCTACAAGCTTTGCTTAAATAACAGCCAATAATAGTATTAGTACTTCCATTTCTATTTCCGAACTCAAGACGCTGTCATTGTGCACTGATCGAACGTAAGAAAAAGTTCATTCAAGGAGCGCAAGCATCCGACCAAATGTCGGAGATTGAGTGAGATGGAACGGTGCAGGAGTATTGCCTTTTCACTGTATTAAAGTTAAAGAGCTACTACATAAGATTACACCAATCTCCTGCCTCGCCTGCACTTCTCTATTTCTTTGTCATTGTTGATATTGGTACAAAAATGCTACATCCATTCTTTAATGCTGCATCATATGTCATTGACATCTTCTTGTAGACGACCTGTGAAAGTTCAGCAAATTCCTTTTAGATCAAAAACAATATTAAAATGTTGGGTCAATACACATTTTGCACAATAATTAATTAATTGTCTGAAAGTTTCAAAAATATTCTCAAGACTAATACTAGGAATAAGG
Source organism: Carystus phorcus (assembly GCA_018248895.1). Lineage (NCBI taxonomy): Eukaryota > Metazoa > Arthropoda > Insecta > Lepidoptera > Hesperiidae > Carystus > Carystus phorcus. The sequence goes on from DWJN01004756.1 coordinate 6,209, forward strand.
CTAAATTTATTTGTTTTCGGAAGCAATAAGACTAAAGTTCAATTTCATTTATGGGTATATGTGGCAAGGTTTATAAGAAAGTACTGTTACAATTACCAGAAAATCCACACTATACGTAGAAAGTATAGTTATAGCAAAACAAACGATTATTTTAAAGAGAAGACTTTTTAGATTTCAGTCTAACTTAAAAATTGTAAAAATAATAATCTCTTTGGGAGTCTCCTGCCTCTTGTATGTCTATGATCATTCATCGTAAGGAATGTTGAAGCGATGGCGTTGAATTTCGAAGTATTTGTGAAAAGCTATTTCGAATAGAATTTTATTTAATTTAGATTTTCAAGCCCCTGATGATTACTATATGTAAATTGACTAAGAAAAAGCTATTCAAAATGATTCTCTTCAATCTTAGTCAACCGTTTTTATCTTGTTTTGTTTCGTAGGGATGGAATATTAGGTAATATTTCATTAAAACTATAAAAAGTATTATTTCACTAAACAAATTATTTCATTATAGTGATACAGAACGTGTGTGTATTGTAAAGACATAAAAATATATGGTCATACAAATAACGAAGTAATTAATGTTCCAAATATGCAAATTCATATTATTTTCCACTTAACGAACACTATGCAAGTTCCAAATTCAAAGTTGTTATTCCAGAACATCGAAAAGCGAATAGGGAAGAGCTAGAAATCATATCATACCTTGAATACATGTAGATCAGTACAAACTAATTTGTATGCCGCCGTACAGACATTGTGGATCACAAACAAGGCTTGCAATGCACTTGTGAGTACAAGGTATGGGATCTAAACGAACACTGCATTTCAGATAGGTACGTATTATCGCTTAGTGCAGCCTTTTTTGCCATTGCTTACTTGGTACTGCAACGCCGCCGTGTAGTTAAATTTTAAATAATTGTCTTCAATTTCTTGTTGTAGTATTTAGGTAACAATGACGAAATAAATGTTTTCTATTATATTCTATTCTATTCTATTCTAAAGCGCTCATACACCCCGGCTCACGCCGATCCTAAGTAATAATCAGAGTTAAGCAACTGCGGGCGGTCGTTGTATGTGACCGTTAGTGGCAAAAATTTCTTGAGCGTATCCGTGCTTTGGAGGGCACGTTAAACCATCGGTCCTGATTGTTATCGTAGATCATGTTGGAGGCCTTCGGGCGGCATAAAAACTTACCACATTAGGGTTGGCCAATTAGCACTGGAATAACGTGGTGAAGTTTGCTCAACTCCTCAGTAATGAGGAACGGGCCGTGCCCTATAGTGGGCCATTGATGGGTTGAAGCTATTTCTTCCCTGGTTTCATGTTTGTCTACTAAGTAAGCTTTATATCGTTTCATATTAGAAGTCTTAATCATATCCTCGTACAGATCCGAGTACGAAAACTCAGTGAAAAATTTAATTAAAATACAGTTAAATATTCACAAAGCAAATTAATAAAATATTTAACCTATGAAAGAAATTTATCGTTTCCACGACTTAAGCCATGTCGAATATCATAAATAACAGATAACTATAGATACTCGCTACTATTTTCGTTAAAAATATAATAAATCAAGAAGGGTTATTCCTATTTAGTTAGTCTCAAATACAGTATTGAATACTTAGCTGGAAATAGTATTAAACTTTGAAATTAATGTTAAAATCCGTTCCACACATTGGTACTATGGGTTTTACAAGTGCTTATCGTATCGTAAGTGTTAGGTCCATTTTAAAAGGTAATCATTGCCATCCAACCGAAGAATACCCTGTCCGTTGAATTATTCATATCCGAATTAGCTAGCCGACGTGAATCATTCGTCTCCATTCACCGATATCGCGTCGATCGTTCATGTAATGAATGAACATGAACGAATAATGCTATCGGAAGTTTTAATCATGAAATATTATAATAACACTGACCGCCAACGGTAGAAGTTGACCTGTCGACCATTATGATATAAAAGGTAATCAAATATTAACCATTTACATAATATAATGCAGAATGCGTGAAAGGCGCGATTAACCCTTTTCCAGTATACTGTACTGTGATACAGTCTAACAGCTCAAACTATAGACAATAGGTACAATGACAATAGATTTGACGTAATCTATATCTATACTTCTGTACTAATATATAAAGCTGAAGAGTCTGTTTGTTTGATTGTTTGAACGCGCTTATCTCAGGAACTACTGGACCGATTTGAAAAATTCTTTTAGTGTAAGATAGTCTATAAATAGGGGAAGGCTATCGGCTATGTAACTATGATGAATAGGAGAGGAGCAGCGATAAAAAATATTGCGCAAACGGCAAAATTTTGAGCTTTCCATGCGTGCGCAAAGTATACGGTAAAAATTACTGAAAAATCACGTATGACAATATTATTCCTCTCTTGAGTTCTAAATAAAAGTCCGCGACAGCAACAGCAAATGTCCGTTTAGTAGTTCCTGTGATTAACGCGTTCAAACAATCAATCAAACAAACAAATTAACTCTTCAGCTTTATATTATTAAAATAGACGTACAGACAGCGATTCGTTACAGTTTTATTATACGTAAAGAAGAAAATTAGCGGAGAACACAATCTAACCTGATTCCATTTTCTCGTTTCAAGTTCAAAATTAATTTCCACACTTAGAACTATTTTATTTACGGCCCAAGTCTTTCATTCAGTACATATCAAGTTTCTTCCAACAGATTGACTTACCGAATTCATGTAATTTTTTAACGATATATATTTTCCATAACGTATTGTCCATTGTCTTGTTCATTCTCAGATAAGTCCCGTCACTGACTCTATGGCATTTTTCTGTAATTGTCAGTTTTAACGATTCGAATTCGACCGTAAGAATGGCATTAAAATGGAAATAAATTTACTGGAAGTTAACAGAGCGTAACAATAGTAAAACTCAACCGTCGCCAAACTAATTTTCCAACTTTTAAACACAATTATATTTCTAGAAGAGATTAAGAACGTCTCTCGGACGTGAAAAACTTGGTAAATAAAGTAGGTTTTAAAGTCGTGACAAAAGGTAATGGCGGCGACCACGGAGTCATAAAGCTCTGGTGGCTTTATATAATAGCTTGAAAGCTTTTTTAGTTTCTTGAATGACGTCACTAGATTGTAAATGCATCCGTGACGCAGTCGCTATATTCTTTCGTCGACGTAAGGCTTTGTATTCGAATACCACCATGCATTTTATTGTAATATAGGTAGTGTTAAATAAGTAACGGATATAATATAAACACTTTTAGAATTACTATGGGATATCTAGTTAATTAAACAGTGACTGAAAGACAAAACGTCAGCTTGAAATAATGTTTTATAGTCCAAGATCCCAGGGCTCCAGACATACATACGTCATTTTAATAAAGCTTACAATTCAAAGGGTCACGCGTTCAAACTAGCAAGTACGCATACCTTCTTAACTCCTTATTATAATAATAATCCACGAAATTTCAGCTGTGCTCAGATATAACTCTATTAAACTTTATAGCCTACACAGAGAAATGTACTAAGAAAATATTGTAAAGGGTTAAAATTGGGCGTAGGAGTTTGAAATGTAATCGTTTATTGTCATACAGAATACTTCCCTCTCGGAAGCTTAATATTTCCGCGAATGAAATCGGAGGCACCAGTTGGTCTTATAATAAAAATGTATTATATTTACACTCACAGCTACGAATACATGAATCTTTACGAGTATTATCGTGTTACGCATAAAAATTTAATTAATTTAATTTATGCGAAAATTGTCAGCTTTGAAATCGAGTTTGCAGGCCTAAAAATTGCAAGTATTCCATTGTTCCATAATTAAGCGCAAATTATTAAGAGCGTATAAGAAAAAACGTGTTAATAAATTTACATTACTGTAGAAAGTGTTTATAATTTTATTCAGTACTTATGAACAAAGGGATTATATTTTGTTATCATTCGAACGAAGTTTTATAACGTATAGTTTAAATGACTGTATGTTCTTTTTACGCTTTAATTTGGGAATATCATGACTGTCCCGGTTAGGTGAAAACTATGAGATACATTTCTAGCATTTGATTGATCGTAGGTACTACATAGGTGTCAAGGCAACAGTGAAGGCATCTTCTAAGTTAGTGCGCTCACCACCCAAGGCTACATCTATGCTTACCATCAGACAGGATAGTAGTCAAGCATTAACTTATTTTATATATAAAAAAAAAAATAAAAAAAAAAAGTTATATAAAAAGGGTACACCCCAACGACCTCCAACAAGTGCAGCAGCCTTAAGCATTGCTCAGCTTAATTTAACACGATCAACGAGGATAGGATATATTCAAGGTGGATAGAACTTGTATAGATTGTGCCTCTTCATCCTATATCCCCATTCACCTTAGACTTAACCCTTTGTTATTAAGAAAATAAATCTTAGTTGGATCGCAATATATGTAACAATTAAACATCCGTTTGCTTCGGAGCGCCTTTGCGACAAACGATATAGGGCAATAAAACGCATTCGGCCGCGTCACCCGAATTCCAGCTTTAGTGTCGAAACGCTCAGAATTCCTGAAACTTCCGACTTTTCCGGTGTCCCGAATTCCTGAAGCAACGTGTGGTCGCAACTTGCACGTGGAAACACACGTTTGTATTTTGCGAATGCAAATGTTGCGATTTATTGGCTGTTTCCCAAATTCTGGTGGTGGATGTGACATTAATACATATACAGCAAACTATTAACGGTAGCATAGCGCAAAATATATTGTGCTTTCACTAGACATGTATTTTTTTGCTACGACAAATCTTAAACAAAAATAGAAGACTATGTATTTTTTCCAATAATCATGTTAATGATTCTTAAAATCGATACAATTCGTTTATTAACGAACCGATTGAAATAAAACTATAGTCTTGAAAACCACAGCCAAATTGGTGAAACCATTTCTGAGTTCGCACAACTAGATTAGATATTAACAGTCAACATTTTATATTCTATAGCTTTAACAAAGATTTTATCATTTTCCATGTACAGATAGCGATCTTAATTTCATACATAAACGTGAATGCACAACTTTGCGACCATACGTTTTCGATCCAAGAAACTATGAACGATTTGCTTGGCAGAACACAAGAGTCGGGTTAAATATGGCGCTGAATATCAACTAACTCTTCCTGTACTCGCTTACACCTCCAATGTGTTACCTTTCTGTAAGCCAGACGTGTTTTTGAAGCACGAATTCGATGTAAGCGAGAAAATGTTTGAAAACAAAAATGTTTACAAGTTTTTTATCAGACAATTTATTCACAAAGGTTACGATCCAGACGCAGACTTTATATCAATACTTAAAAATAGTCAACTCTAAGAACAAGTTGTTTTAAGTTCTACTGAATCACGAAATACAAAATTCTTCGTTTATTTACATCATAACATTGACTTGTAACATATATGGATTTTACTATGATTTTAACAGTAATGTGCAACGGTGATAGGCATACACTCATGCGAGTAATCAATCTGTCACCCGAGCTAATAGAAATGTGGGAACTGAATAACGCCACACACTCATAGCCCCACACGTCCCGTGTCGTGGGTACCATGCAAAACACAGAAAAATTTACACACACCCAGACCGAACAGAAATTTAAACATCATTCAAATTTCTGTCTCGCTGGGAATCGAACCCAGGACCCTTAGGTTTAAAGACTTTTTATTTCTCATAAAAAACACAAGGTTTCACTTAAAATGAGATACAAAGATTTAAAGTTTAAAGCTAAACAGTATAAATTTCACCTCTGGGGCATGCTAAAGGAAGGGCGAGTAAAAAAGAATATGAAAATAAGGTAGGGTAGGTAGGGTAGGTAGGGTAGGTAGGGGTATCCTTCGAACTAAGGTCCGGCGTAATGACCATTACGCT
>DWJN01004757.1:0-12092 GCA_018248895.1 Carystus phorcus
ATTTCCACATTTTAATTTAGTACTGTTACAACCAAAAATATACTTCGGAGATTTCATTAAACTTTGCCAATAATGCCTTTAAATTCAAAATGATGAAAAACTCCATTTCTCAAAAAATGTCAGTTAGAAGGTATTGGTACTTCACCGTCGATATGAATAAGTTAACGAATTCATTGTATGTATTTAATTAGGTAATTGTGTGTGCATTTGTCATTGTTAGCAGAAATCTGGCCCCGCTTAATGTAGTGAAATCACGATATTCCAATGTACATTATACAAGTAGGTATGTGCGATAGAAGAACTATTATAATATATTATGTGCTAATAATAAGTAATATGTTTGCAGTGTTTACACATCAAGTGTTGTCTAAAGATAAGGATAGTGAGGTGTTTACATTAATTTAATTGCGCATCTATTAAATTTATTAGCTACATTCGATTTATCAATATTATCAATGCTCACAACTAAAATGTCTTGACCTATTTCACACAACGCTGGCTCAGTGGCGGATGTAGGTTTGAATATAAAAAACATCGTAGCCCTTAGAAAAGACCTAAGCTATCTAATAAAACGAGTTAAACAATAACATTCTTACAAACCACGAAATACATCAAAAACTTTGCTATTATATATATTATCAAACTAAACATAAATTCATTCCATCACGATTAGCTCACAAGCATTATACAGTTTTTAAAGTTTTGATATGCATACATTAATTTTTTTACAGTGAGACGAACAAAAATAACAACATTCGTCATCGATGTTTTGCTCTCTTTGTTTCTCATATTCGTAACTACTACGTTCATTTGCTACAAAAATATAGACTTTATTAATACAATGGCGGATTTAGTGGCAATGTGTACTTTTATGACGTGCGCAATTTGATAAATTGCGTTTGTAACAACCGTATTGTTATTTGGTATAGAATATAATCATATTTACTTTTACACTAGCGTTTTGTTATTCAGGGCACAGTTATTGCGTGCCAATTAACTGTTTTTCGGTTTTGTTTTGTTAAGTTACGGCATCTGTTGTAGTTTTTATCGTACATAATTATAAAAATTATAAATGTACCTATTGAGGAATCAATTCCAGATGTTAAAGATGCCTGAATGAGCATTGAATATTTAATGAGGTCACCATTTAAAATATGTTTCTACGCCTTGACAACAACACAAGATAATTCGAAAGATAAAACGAGGGGTGGACGTGAAACGCGATCGCATAACCGACCCAATTTTCCACTGAGACGATACGAGTGTTTATCCAAAGTTGCGCGCCCGGGTGTGCTGGGGAGATCAAGGACGGTGTCTGCCAAACAAGGGAGGGTTTCCCCGGGAGACGGGGCGAGTGGGGTTGTGGGGAGCGGTATGTTTTGATGTTCGCCTCCCGCTTTATTGATTTTCCGCGCCCGCTTCGCCCCCGCCTCCTTTATTATATACATATTCGGAGGCAGGTGGTAGCTATGGTACTGGCAGTGTCGCGTTATTTTCGGTTAGCCCAGCCACCGCGTTACTGGCGAACCTATGATTGATTGCGCCCCGTCGACTGCTGAATACTCTTGCTTCTTTTCACTCGTTTTACACCCACTCGGATTAATTGGAATTAGTTTAGCACTTGTTTTGTTTTATCCACGTAACTATTTTAGCTAAGCAGCTGAACTTTAACTAAAGATATTCTAATTTTGGGGACATTGTAATGGAATTCTCCCTTTAAGTAAGAAAGAGGTTTGTTATTTTGTTATCCTCTACATTAATTGAACGGTGGATTGTATAGTTGAATTATAGATGGCTGGTGTCAATGGGATATTGTCTCAGAAAATTACATATTTTTCGGGGCCAGTGTTTTCTTTAATGTGGAATTCGAGCTAACGTAATTATATCTCTGTATTAGAAGGTGTCATCAAATATAATACGTACTTCGTAGATCGTGTCTGATTATGTAGTTGGTAAACAACTATAGGTTGATTTAAATATGTTTATTTAGCTATAATCACTCATAATGAATATGTAATTGATTTATTAAAGTCTACATTACACAAGTTACTTATAAAAGTAGGAAACTTGATCTCCACCCTGAAGTAAAAAGTACTTCCTGAAATGTACTTATCTTCAAAAAAACTCAATTAGCCGAGTCGCAATGAAAGTTATCGTGAGTTTCTGAACTTAGTCGTCAGCATGCACGCAAGTCGAGAAACTGTTGCCGCAAAATTTAAACGAGTAAAGTTTGCTACAGTTAACTTACTCAACTGTCCGGCGCGCCCCACTCTCCTCCGGGTGGTTGGGGAGACATGACATTGATATGATATAGGCGTGCGCAGATACGTTATGTTCAATCACGTTCTTGTGTTATTACATGTAGGATATTCGGATGCATGTTATATTACAGGAGACAAAGCTAATGCTTTCTTTTGTACCATATAAATTAAGGATTGCATAATTAAGCTATAAGGAGTTGCTTTTATGTGCTTGTAACTAATAGAGTTTAATAATGTTTTTTTTTTTATTTAGAACTAATCAATGCTTGACTACAATCCCGCCTGATGGTAAGTGGCAAAGTAGTCTTCGGTGGTAAAATGCATTAACTTAGTAGAAGCGTATTCACTTTTGTATTACAGTTGTCGTTTCTGAACGTTCAGTTCAACCCAATTTGTTATATTATTATACCATATATTGCATATACTCGTATCTAATTGTATGATACTCTGTTATATTTTTGACTAATTATATATTATATAGCCCTTCAATCGTTTCAGATTTTAACTTACGACTTATAATCTACATACATATCTATCGTTACAATAGTGTTTAGTTGCGATTCTCTGAATTGTCGCATCTTTTTCTAAATTAAACCACTCACTATTTCACTTAAACACACAAAATATTCAAAGAATCGTTCCAACGAACAGGAGAAATTCAGTGACATACACAGAAAGAACGAAAGAATATATACACATATAAAGTTAATACATACTCAGCAAATTTATGTCTTCTATGTAGTCCTTATTAAGAACGATTTTCTTTGTTCTCTATTTTGGGACTTTATTAAGCTTCGTTCCCGGAGGCTCTGTAAATAATCTCATTTTATTACATAGTTTGACTAACATTGTAATTTTGTCTTTGTAAGTCTCTTTGTTATAGTATTATATTAAACTGAATATTGAAAATCAATTTGAGCCTAAAATGAATTGCGTAATTTAAAACCCAGATTTCAATAATATGATTTTTTCTAGCCTTATTTGTAATAGATTAGGAACTACAAAAAAGTAAAAATGATAAAAATTTAATTTATTAGCTCGCCTTCAAGAGTTCTAAATCGTGTTCCATAACATTAAATCACTTCTACGAATAGTAAGATTTAAATTATTACTATTACGTAGAACGATAAATTATAGCGTGGTACAGTGTTATGTGATATTTAGTGTTTGCAGCACGAGTTATTTCCTGAAATAAACTATACAGAATGATTGTGCCGATGAGCACTGAGGTCAAATGTGAAAGACGTGTGCGCTAACAAATTTACGTTCGCACCGTCCCTCCGAGGATGCATGGCCTATTGTAGGATATTTAATGTTAGGTATCTTACATGTTTGTAACTGTTCTTTCATACGCTCAGTAACTTGTGTTAAAGCTGCTTAAAGCACGTTTGTGCTAATGCGATCGGGTACGATAGCAAATTAAATAGTAGGTACTAGAGAGTAGCGACCCCTGCGGTCATAATTCGTCAGAAATATATTCGTCAGTTTTACTTCATTGACAACTTGAACTTAAACAATGAATTTGCTTTTTTCTTGAATAAATTTATTTGTAACACTGATTATAAATTTATTTAACTTTCTGCGCGCCTTTTCCATGCAATGTTTAGCTATGCCAAATTTATCATTCATACATCTATACTTTATTCTTAAAGAGTACAAAGTTTTATCTTCACGTATTATATGCGTGTGTATACATTTATTACGTAACAATAAATAAAAAACACAATTGAATGAAAACATGTTGCAACGTGTTCATGACTATATTTAGGATACAGACGGAGTAGTGTAGCGTGCTATTATTCAAGTTTAGTCCATAATGTCTCAAGTGATGTTCAGTGAACACAAAGACGGCTCTCTGTGCGTGCACGTCTCGCAGACGTTACTCTCACGTGATGGATGTCGTTCTGGGTGCATTGTCTCTCGCAGTAATATCTTTGTTTATGACTGCTTTTACTGTTCTCATCGCTGCGCTCCTTGTACTGTACTGTTGTAAAGACTTTAATGCATGACGCTAGGTATCTCCTTCAATGATTTACTCCTGGAGTTACTAGTTGTCTTCAAAAAAGGTGTTGGTGTGTTGGCGATTACCCTATTGTTAAAAATGGTTGTGTATACAAGTGCAGGCAATTATTATTAGATGGTTCTGCTTTTTTCGTCTTCGTTTCATATAAAATGGGGAGAATTACAACAATCTCCTTCTTCACAGTCTTTACTAAAAATGCGTGATATTTATCTCTTTCCATTGATGATACCACATTTTCGACAATTGCAAATTCTAATTGTGAAGACTAGTGATCTATAAATGCTTTGTTACCATGTCGTGTAATGATCTGATCATATCAACTCCATTCGAAAGTTATCATGGCTATGAACCATCGTCTCAACATACCAAGCTTTGTGAATATAACCTCGATATGGTTCTAAAGTACCAACGATTTTTATGTTATTTTATTTCGCTAATCACACTTTTATCATCTACTTAATAATCTTTTAACAAATATAAATGAAATTCTAGTAAAGAAATTGTAGTTACAAAACATGATAAAATATGTCCATTTTTACTGATGTTTATTTGTTAGCCTGTTGTAGAATATACGTGTTCCCTCGTATTCAGCGATGATGTTTTACTCTTTTTTTATAAAAATACACAAACTGTAATCGAAAAAGTATTTTTCAGCTCGTGAATTTCCAGACCAAGCTACTTCTAGCATCGATATGTAACACGCGACATTTAAGTTAAACTTGTCGAATGAAAATTTTCGTTGCAGCGTTGTAGATAGATAATTACAAACTTATTGAACACTAACAATTATAACACGGTTGTTTTATTCGACCCATTGCTGAGAATCTTTCTAGTAACTTAAATTGCGTTTGACATAGTAAGAGTGCGCTCGAGTAATTTAAACGACGTTTAAGCCACAAAGAGAGTATGCAGGGAGAATCTCAAAGAGGACTTTCTGCACACACGCCGGTGTACAAAGCTGTACATATGTAGCTGCGCTAAAGACTCTTTTAATGAGATATCTTGTATGAAATTTAACGGAGATCTTAATTCAAAAATTCTGTTCAAATTCTCAATAAATTTCAATTCTTTATTTGCTCAATGTAGGTACATCAATAAATCGTACATATTAATAAAAATGTCAATAGGTCCGCCACACTCCACCTTTTAGGCATGCAAATTTATACAGAATGTCCAAATCTTAGTCGAATAAAATTAGGATTCCATAGCTTATTTAATTATATGTATTAAATTCTATATATTGTAAATTCAAGTATTAATTATATTATTAATTTGTACAAACATAAAAATAAATTCTGTTTCAAATAACTCCACTGAATTGTGAAATATATTTTCGTTAAAATTTGAAGTTTCTTACTCGTGAAACGAAATATGTATAGGTTGTTTCTACATTAATATTTAAGCGGGAAAGCAATCAAATTATAATGAAATATGTCGTTTTCTTTGAAAGTATAAATCCGGTTGAAAATTAATTCTCATTATAACATTTTAAGTAATTACGTTTTAACTTTTATGTTCCCCTTGTATCTTAATATTAATCGATATTTACGTTGATAACCGCTTCAAGGTTTCAATAGATTTTAGTCAATCGATGTTAACTTCGCGGATATTTATCTATGCTATTGTATGCGACTGTGGTGTTTTAATGCCATTCTCTATAGTGTATTATTTCAGGAACGTGGCTAGGTCCCCTGAGGTCTGTTCTCGAAACATAAATTTCATTGCGGGTTACTTGCTTCAAGCTCACGAAACTACTGAAACATTTCATTTCGTAGAACACGCGAACTGGAATGGTGAACTGGCTGAATTTCATATACCTACAAAATGTATTTATTATTTCAAATCGTATTTAAATGAAAGCTGTTACTGATTGATTTTGTTCTTTGAAGATATTGAAGATAGGTACAGACATCAAAGCTTTTTAATTATCAATAGAAAATTATCATTACTAATTTAACTGCGTACATGACGACCCTATAATTCGCCGGGTAAGCAACAAATGTACGTTGGTAATTTGTTTACGAAACTCTGTTATTTATAGTAGGTAAAGCTTGCACAAAATAATATTTTTACACATTTATTTTACGCAGTCTGTTCTTGAACTAGGCCTAATATGTGTAAAATGTAAGATAAATATCTATGTATACATACTAAAAATATATTGGTAATTTTTTTTCTTTTTGGCATAAAGAACATATTTTCGTAAGAAAATAACATACTTTCATTTGGCTCTTACTGCTCTCTATCTTCCAAGCCACAGTCATAGGTTTGATTCCCGGCATATATTTATACGACAGATAAATGCTTGTTGTCCTAGGGATTCATAGTATATATATATATATATATTCATATCTTATTTATATATCTTATTTGTGTGTCTCAATCTCCAGCTATCTTCGACACAGTAACTCCCTACTATGTATGGGGATGTAAATGTGGGAGGGTTAACCATTTTTTCACATATTTAAATGACTTTAACTTATATTAACGGTTTATGGAACTGGTTTAAAATATCGACGTAATATATAAATTCGTGACTAACGTCTAGTTTCAGGTTTAAGAAAATAAATAGAAACCATTTATCTCAGTCTCCGTGCCGAAATATATCCTATGTATTCAAACAATCGAGTCCACTTTATGGGCGAGAAGAATCCTAAAACGTAAAGGAAGTAAATGTATGTTATCAATAGTCATATCACGAGCTCCGGCCGTAGTCGGGAACGTCGCAGGAAATTGAATGAGAGGCGCGGGAGAGATGCGAATATATGCCAGCGTAATGGCTTCCTCGTTGCACTGATTGCCTTGGCTGCGTTAAATCGCCTTGCTGTACACTAATAATACCTGTATGTATGTATTGTGCATATCATATTTTATTGTAGCGAGCTTTTAATAGTTTACCGGCGACATATTAAAGTATCTTTCCTTTCGAAAGGATGAACGTGTTACGTAAGTAAGGATATTGATCATAATCCTGGCCTGTCACATATTTGGACTCGTATGATGGCTGCCAGTTTCTTTACTTGGCCTAGACCAAAGACCTACTTCCTAAACAGTTTACCTCACCAAATTATTTTAACCTTTTTGAAGACGGTTATCCTTTTTTGTGAAAAGATGTTTATTTTTGATATGGTATTGATAATTAATTTGTAAAATGCATTGATTAGAATATTAGATTTGCAAGCATAACTTAAATTCAACATTTACATATATCCAGTACATGTAGGTACGTTGTTTTATTTAGAACATTAAAGGTAAATAAATAAATAAGTTTACATAATATGAAAATATATAATACGAATTATGTATGTAACATAAAAAAATATGAAATTTAACTTTATAAAACTACACTTCAGCTGCAGGCAGAGGCTAACGTTAAATAACAGACACAATTTAATAAATGAAAGAATGGTATTACAGACCTAGAAGTTAACAGTTCAACCAATTTAGTAGTATGAAAATACATAGAATACGGTGGGAATTGTGTAAAGATGTGTCAACAAATGCTATATATTATAGTAAGTTTTCTAAATACACTATGGGATAGTTATTATAAAATTGTTTGTTAAAGAAAATAACTATGCCTCGCTATGTGATTATGTAAAGTGTGGACGCAGCGAAACAGTTCAGACTAGATGAACCAATTTTCGTAATAGTCGAAATCTTCCCTTTTTTTAGCTTTTATCTGCAACGTGGCATAAATACTTTTCTTCTATAATTTTTATATAAACTATAATTTTTAGATGTTTATTTATGACAAGAAACTAACAATAATAAAATTGAAATATAAATATTCCATGTTATGAATAAAACAAGACATTACTGTTTGTTATTTCTTCGTCGAAACGTGGCTAAAGCGGCCTAAAGGTAAAGGAATTTAAATGTATAAAATAATGAAGTTTCTACCTTAGGTATGCTCGGATTTTAGTACTCGTAGACATTATATTGGGTCACGAAAATTGCCTCAGTTTATTTAGACAGCGTAGCTTGAGGCAGTTATGTATAAGGCTTTGTAGGTTGGTAATTTAATTTCATGTTTAGTTAGGATAATGTTCTCCTGATAATGCTGACAGCTCGTTGGTTACTACATGAGCCGTGGTCATTATTTTAGTTAATGTTGTCTAACCGTTACCCGCCCACGTGTCTCTAGAAGCTCTTTTCTTATATCTTTTGGATGTAAGTATATTATATGATTTATTCAATACATTGCTATATTGAAAGAAATGTGTAAAAGGTACGTCGTCCATCTTTTAGAATATATTATTGCAAACGTTTACGTAACGTTATACTTGTCTTGTACTTATTAAGTTTGGAATTTTATTTAACCACAGAGTAATCATAAATTAAAGCGAATGATTTCTTTTGCTATGCAACCAACATTAACATATTATGAGCTAACCAAAAAAATATTGCGCATCTTTCCTTAACGAACAGCACGAAGTAACAGAATCTGTCCGTGCTCTCAGCGACCTCGTATTAATCACGAATCGTAATCTCACCAAATAGAGTAACCAGCAAAACAAACAGTAAAAGCCTCGAGGCAGCATTGCGTAACAGCTGAGTCACTGCGACTGAGACCGGCTGAGACCGGGCTCATCAGAGCGTGACTGTTACACAAATACAAACTAAGCGATTACGATGTCGTAACCATCGGATTACCCAGCGAAAACGGCTTGGCCGTGAAAAATTGTCTTTAAGGGCACGGTTACAATACCGTTTTTGTTTATGACTCTCACTCGCCGTTATTAATGTGCGCCGCTCTGAAAACTGAGGTTGATGAATCGTCGCTCTGCGGGATGTGTAATTAAATGTTCTTTAATCTATGATGCGGGATTAATCTGAGACATAAAATTGAGTCGATAGTTAAGTAAGTGGAATAAAAACAAAATTGAAAAGTGAAAGCTTGGTAGTGATTGAGTGTCATTAAACTATCTTCAGTAAATGTGTAATCAAAATCAAATGTTGCAAGTCGATAAGAAAGAAAAAAAAGAAAGTTTTATGACGTTAAGTGTTACGCATAAGATAATTCTCTCTTTGGACCCAAGTTAATTTTATAGGTATTGTAATGAATTACATAATATTATGGAAATAAAACAATTGTATAGTTTTGATGTTCCATGTAGAGAATGTTATAAACTTCACTAACAAAGAGCTTTGCTTTTGAAAATACTCAATGAAAACTAAACATTTTTAAAAGTTAACCTAAACAAAGACGGATGTTGATATAAATAATTATACGCATTGAGTATGAATTTCTATGTTCACGCAAAGGCGAATTCTTAGATCGTTACGTGTACAAAACAAATCCGTAATAATTACACGTGATACACAGTAAAAGGTGATTTGATTAGGGTGATGTACATAACAATGGATGTTACAAGTATGCTTCCGCCTTGATAGTGAGGAAGGGGGAGCGAGGGGGAACCGATGGGGGGGTCGAGTTCAACGCACCGGATACGTCTGTCGCCAGGCAAGTCGCACACACGCACAGGTGGTACGCGTGTGTTAGATTACGTTGTACTAGGGATTGCCAATTACTATATCACTCATAGTTTTTTACATACGTTTTCAAGATGATATAGCTGTGATGTCGTTGACGCTTATAACTTTTATCACAGACTAGTAGAGCCGGCGAACTTAGTATTACCTTGGAAAATTTGTCCTGTTTTTGTGAACTTTCTTATTAATGACCAACTCATATTGGCGTAGCGTTATAAAAAAAACCCTTCCTCGGTAAATAGACTATCGAACACAAAAATAATTTTTCAATTCGAACCAGAAGTTTTTGATATTAGTGCATTCAAACAAACACTTCAGCTTTTATAAAGTTAGCTATTAGTATCTATGAAAAAAATATAAATTAAATTGTATTACCATTATCACAGTATTAGAGGAATACTACATATATTACTTAAGTTAGTATCAAAAGTTATGTATTTTTAATATCCATATTCTTTAGTTTTATGCCCTTTAATGTTTATTAATTTTACTAACTTAATAATTTATATAAATTGCTTTAACAATAAATATGTCGGTACAGCTAAATAATAATAGTATACATCGTCAGTTACAAAGAAAAATTAATCGATATTTTAAAGTGCCAACCCTAATTGTAGTGACTGTAACATTGACATAAATACTGCGCGTTGCATTCTGTGCGCAACTCGAGTGCAATCGTGCGGCGTACCCATAAAAGTACTGTACGAATCGTGCGATTATGTTTACCCTTTTTACGGCGTTATATTACTACGTTACACATCAAATGTTACTATTACTTGTATAATGCGAATCCGAGTAGCTATTGACCGCTAGAAAACAATGTAAAATATTCATAACAGCTTCAGCAATTCTTTTGAATTCCTTTTGAAGTCTATCAGATGTCAGATGTTTTGTATTGAAGAGCATTAATTTGTGCTTTCTATTTAAGCTAAGCCTGCGTTATAAGGATTGTGTTAAAATGTTTCATCTTTTTTCTATCATAATAATTGACTACAAAAATTCTTTCATAGGTCTTTAGCATCATTGTGTAAGGAATATGTCAGCAGAATTTTCTTCGAGACTCGTAGGCTTAATTAGTGAATGGTATTAATTTAGTATTAGCATTAGAGATAATAGATTAATCTCTAATAGTATTAGAGATTAAGTAGATCTCATTTACTCTACGAACAGTAATCTTTACATTATACGTTGGAAGAACTTATATGTTTACGCTTCGTTGCGTACATTTGATCTGAATTATTGGCGCCTTCTGGAAATAGGGATTATTCCTAGAATTCATTCTGATGTTAAGAATGAGATAGTGATAAAACAGGGGTAAAAGTTTAGTTACTCCGATATTCCGCGTGATGGCGCTGTTTCCAACGGTCACGTTGCGCTATACAGAATGTCGGTGTTCTAATATGGGTCATAATGTTTACATGTTGCACGAGGTCGTTACCAACTACATATCTACAGTATAATTGCGATGTTTATGGCCAACGCATTCTCAGTGATTAGTAATTGCCGTAATTCTCTTGCCTACATGCTTGTAGCGTTGGAGATAAGAGGCATAGCGGATAAATCTGCGCCCGTATTAATTAAGCATATATCTCTTTCTCCAACACGGAGGTATCTATTAAAAGTCGAACATTATATTATACAATACAACCATTTTAAAGAAAAACGGATCGTGAATATAATTAAGAAAACGTAAGGTATAGTATATCTAGGTTATGATAATTACTTGCGCGATTACCAGTAATCAATTCCAATAGAACGATATCTGCTAGATGATAATTACGACATATATAGTAATTGAATCCGTAATTTTGTAATGTATGATACTTAAATACTGTTAGAGGATAGAACATTATTAAACTTAATTTACTTACGTTATGCTCACTTGAATTATGTAACATAGTTAACAAGAGTTTATTGTTTTCTTTAGGCGTACCACAAGTGTGATGTCCTTCGTTTATATGGAAGTTTGTCTGCCATTTTTGTTATTGAACCTCGAGTTTAATTAGTACATCGCCTTAGATTGATTCGTGACCTTAAGAAAACAGTAGCCGCTGGATTCTAAGAGATTTTTTTTTACCTTCGATAAGTTAGTGCTTGACGTGAACCCACCTGATGTTGAGTCTTGATCTGGATCGGGAAAAGGGAAGGTCTATTTTTAACAGTGGACTACAAAAACGTTGATAAATAAGTACGGCCTTATTACAAAACGTGGACTAGTAAAGTACCGGTTTAAAGTTCTATTAGACCAAGTAAAATAAACCTTGGCTTAAAGTGTAGTATGAAAGATAAACCTATACTTGATAATCGTGGTT
>DWJN01004758.1:0-12091 GCA_018248895.1 Carystus phorcus
GTTAAAATCCTAAACGAAATCACTTAGCAAATTACGTTAAATATTATCGCAAAAGTATTAATGTCTAATGACGTAAAAGATCATTGATTTAAAAAAAGAACTATTGAGAATTTACTCATTTATCTATCTAAAATAGTTTCTTATTGGCTTTTGTAAGAATTTTATAAACTATTTTTATTTAGATAAACATGTATTAGGAAACAAAAAACTAAGAGGCTAATGATTAATAGCAACTTTTGATATTAAATTTTAATTAGATAATTTAACGTATCTCAAGATGATAAAGATTTTTTTGTGTAATAACGGCCTTGATATATGTATATTAAAAGTGACCAGAATTAGGTATACCATTTTATTAAGTATAGAAATATACTAAAAGATATAAAATTAAAATACCGAATAGGTAATGAATGCAAAAATCTTGGATCTATATCGTAAAATATTACTAATGACGCAATTAATACTTACATATTTCACATAATATTACTTCCATGAATACGCGTGTGCCACAATCAAATTATTGAAACAACTGCTATTTATTATGTAGATGCGGATTTAAAATACAGTAGCGATTGATGCTGCGGTGATCGTCCATTCAAACATTTAAATTCGTCCGACGGAAATATCACGCAGCGATAAATTATTTACGACCTTAAAAAATGTTTAGAAATACAAAAATCCATTTCCATTCATAAGTTTAAACGAAGTACGGTCTCCTACCTCCCGAGCGATGGTTATAAAACCTGTTTCGATTTTGATAATTTTATTAACGATCGAATGCATGGCACTCCGAGTGCGAGGGTTCCCTAAACTCTCATATATTACAGCATTAACACAAATTATACAAGTTTAGAGCCACAACATAGTGCGCGTGGGCGTCTAATGTTCGAATGTGTCGTTTGTAATTATTACGATCCGGGGAACTTTAATGTCTTCGAAATGTCGCCTGCTTTATTACAATACAATCTAAACTGGATCCATCCGAACTATTATTTGTATCACAACAAATTTTGTTTCAAACGATTCATAGCCGACCCCGGAGGAATTCGATGATCCAAAATGGATATAAAAGGGATATGTCACGACAAAAGTGATGGACGTTATGCCATAAAATGATATAAATTACCGGTCGTTTGAGTAAGAGTTCGAGAATTAGTGTTGGGACGATACGCACTACAGCTCCACTGCTCGCCGTAATTATTGTTGTCCATTCACTTTACATCATTACTCGAACTTCTACGTCTTTATGTGTAGCCACATTTGTAGAAACGTCGCATACCCAGTGCATGGCGTAAATAATTTCCCAGTCCCCAGGTTAATTAGGGGCACGTTGTCTCTTTCGAATAGATTCTAATGGCGTTACCTTCAAAATTTTTATTACGATTTGATACATTACGTAAATTGTGCTCATTTAGGGCCCAGCCGTTAGATATTAAGTGTTCTCGATGTGGCTTATATTTGTTCTCAGCCTGTTAAGAAGATGTGCTAAATCGTACATCACAATTACGATATTGCATTAGAGCTTGCTTACATAACAATATCCACAAGTGAAACGCTAATCGTCGTCGCTTTGATCTTAAGAAACGTTAGCGGCTCAAATTCTTAGCACAAACACGGGGGAGACTAAGGTCGTTTATTGCTATTCGACGAATCAATTGAACAAACTGCTTTCGTACACTAACAGAAAGAAACGAACCAAGCATTGCGTCAGCGCGCGGATTAATTAAACTTCTTACGTCTGTGTAGTCTTCGAAGTAAACCTATTTAATTAGTAGTTTCCCATTTCTGAAACACCTGGTAAAAGCTTTTTAATTTATTAGCTGACAGTCGTCGTCTGAAACAATTAAGTGTATACCTTATTCAGTTTGAGTAGGGTGTAAATAAGCAATTGTTAAATTGTACAGTCATTTTACGAAGACGGGTAAAGTTTTCAGCTCAATCCTATTGGTCGACGGAGTGTTAACGCAACAATCACGAGTACATTTTCAAATAGTTGTTGCCATAATTTGATAGTCTTTACGTAGCTTCTGACTTGTAAATTAACTTATACTATTTGTCTTGGTACAGGTTCGCTAATTTATTTTTTAGGTTTTAACAGTTTCATCATGTGCTTTAATATCACCTTGGTGTGAGGTGGGCGTTGGAAATACGTGTTTGAGCAAATTATTTAGTTTGTGTAATACGTTTTACACATAGAATATCAAAAGCAAATAAGTAAAGATTATTTTATGATCTATTGAAAGCGCATAGCTGCGACTGTCTTTCATATTTAATTCATTTCACGCCAAAACGCTTTAATGTAATGTTTTCTACTCATAAACATGTAATGTGTCCTATTTGGCTTGTATAAAATTATCAATCTTAAACAGCACCTATTTATTTCCTTTTAATAATAAAGAATAAAATTGTTATGCCGTTTCTATTCCATCATAAGTACTGACTTATAATAAACTTTCTATTAGTAAATTGAAATGTAATTTTAGCCGTTCGCTAAACACTTTCGCAAACAATAGCATACGTCTCGGTACACGTAGCCACCTAATTTGTCGCTCCGTCGTTTTGGTGTCAACCTAATGTCGATAATTAAATTTTCAAAATTATAAATAGCTGTTTTCTCCAAACAACTACGGCACGGAGACTTGGACGCGACATATCGAACAATTAGCATCGAAACGTGTTCAGGTTACAATAGGTTCATGTGACGTTTGGAACGAATGTAAATTGTTTGACCAGAAACTAATACTATGGAATGAGAACACTCTTCTGCACCTATACATATGTTAGGTACATACTGTTCATCACCGCTATTGTTGCTAATATAAAATTAATAAATTTACCTGATATAACACATTAATAATTTACATTGATTGATACATTCTAAATTCAAAGAAAAATATGAGCTAAGCATAAAAATGCATAAAGCTAATACATCACAAGTGTACCGAAACAATAATAGGAAGTAAACGAAACAAACAAATAACAATTAGTGTTTGCAATGTCGCGAGACAGCAAATTTCATACATACATATCATATTAAGCCATCTCGATATTTATGAAATCCTAATCATTAAACGATATTCTAATTTAATTTTCATCAAAATCAAATATTTTTTGTATGATTGGAAACAGAAAATTAGCTAGAGTTAAATACCTCTTGCAAATCATAACTATAAATTTTATTAGAACTCTTATAGAATCCAATTTGAAATCAGTCATAAAATACATATTGAAGTCTTAGACTATTTCAAGTTTTTTTCACTTAACTATCTTATTATGTATTTAATTTCGCTATGCCAAAACGACGTTGAATTCATACATCGTCTAAATAGAAAACAACAAATTCACTTAACACTGACGGGTTATTGACAAAACCTAAGCGTATGTTGTCAGTAAGAGAAATTATTTTCGTGAATACCGCCAATCCGGTGAGAATTTTATTTTCCTTTTAAATTTTTAGTTTGCTAACCAGGCAAAGAGAGTCATTGTCCAGGGCTTATTGTATTTGGAGTTGACTTTTTTCCAATTAAAATTTTGTACCTGTTCAATTTGTCTTCTTTTCGAACACTTAAAATTCAATCTAGGTACACACGTTAGTAAGTACGTGCTTACTTATTTTGGTAAAGTGTAACTGTAAAATTGCTACTGCTTAAAACTGACTTTGTATAGTTATTATTTTTGTTATTTATTTATAGCTTATATTTCATTAATTCAAACTTAGCTAGTATAGCAGTATTGAAATTCAATTGTAAATTCTTTGTTATTTCTAAGAAGTATATTAAAAGATCACATTTGTGACTAACATTTGATAAAGAGAACTGATTTATGATTAACAGAAATTAATAAAATCTATCTCGTTTGTGTAAAGGTTAAAATGCAAAAGAAGTGTAACTAACTACCACTAAACGGTTACCTATTAACGTTATCAAACACCCTGTGAAAGAAAAATACGCGGTAACAGTGAACCTGATTACAAGTACAGTAGTGGTAACGAATCGAACCTATCACGACATCGTTTTTAAGTAGTAGCCAGAAATACACAAAAAACGAGTCATGGAGTGAACACATTCAAAATCGCTGACGATAAATAGAACAAAAACGTTGTCGACCGTCGCAGATCAATCGAGAGAAGAAAATAATTAAAAGCACTAACAAAAAAACTTCCATATTTTTGAAAACTGTCAAAGTTAATATAGATAGGTAAACAGTGACACAAAAATTTCATTTATAATAACTATGATTTGGATTAACTCTAGATTAGCTATTACTTTAAGCGTGTTCTTGTAAATTCAGTTTAATTGCTAAGTTTTATAAACATAGGATTTTAACTTGTAAAATAAGATATTAAGATAGGATATTTA
The DNA here is from genome assembly GCA_018248895.1 of Carystus phorcus. Taxonomy (NCBI): domain Eukaryota; kingdom Metazoa; phylum Arthropoda; class Insecta; order Lepidoptera; family Hesperiidae; genus Carystus; species Carystus phorcus. Next base: position 4,359 of record DWJN01004758.1, read on the forward strand.
TTTATTTAAAAAATATCTTTCGTTCTAATTTAAGGGTATGATTTTTTGATATATATTTTTTTATCTTATGTCGATCTAAAACAACGATTTGTGACGATTTCAACTCGATGTCGACGTGATGCCATAGGATCAACCTTGCAGTACCTATTCGTGTACGCGACAAAAACCGATCTCATTTAGTTTCACCGGTATCAAAAGAACGTGAAAGGTAATTTCATACTGCATTTTCTGTTTGACACGCCGAACAAACACTTTGCCCTTTCCACTGACATTGTTTTTTGTTGCATCATCTACAAGCTCGTAAAGAACCTCGTATAACTCAATTTTTAATAGGTTCTCTTATAATTCGTCTTACACTAACTACTCACAATTCGGTTTCGGCTCGGCTCTAATATTTGCAATTAAAATAATTAATCCATGTTTGACAGAGTATTCTAAAGACTGTGAATTGACTTGCAATCGATCTTAATCATTCTTCTTGTTTATTGATGTCCGTTGGTTCTGAGCAGATGTTACATCTAACAATGTGCGCAGATTTATGAAATATCCCAATTAGTTCCAAATGCGGCAAAACGTACACACATGTGACATTATCACTATTTTGTCTTATTGTTGCGCACAAATATGAACCCACAGAATTTGGGGAAATTGTTATAATCCACGCCAACTCCATTGTTATGCATTGTTATACCCATAGCAGGGATGATAAAACCGAGGGGTGAGAAATCGGATGCATCAATACGAATATAACAATTTTTGGATTTTCGGAACATTGATTGATCTTAAATATTAGCAAACATTAGGGAATTTCGAATCGATTGCACCGACGGGACGGCTCGTGAAATGCGCGAGCATCAATGCAGTCATTAAAACGCACCGTGAATAAATTAAGGCGCGATCATACTGTACAGGTGAAGCGATCGCTCCGGGCATGGTGGGATGGGAGTCGCTCAGACCGCGGCGCGCGGTCGAAGCCGCGTCGGTCGTGTCGAACATCGGGCGAGTTATTAATAATCCGCATTCACGGGCCGCACGAGCGAGCGACCGGCTCGCGACGACATTCCATCGCATTGTCCCGACCCGCTCCGCCCGCGACACTTTTGTCTATTCACACCGATAAATCACCTCCTCCAGCCGGTGCGAGCATTATTTACCTCTAACGATCGTCGCACTACATCGATTAATTAGTGTAACACTACAGATAAGATAGCGGGGAAAGCGATCGCTTTCAATTTCCTCTCGAGGGGCACTCGGCGTAAAGTGCGCGTTAAGTGCGGACAATCGGAGATAAAACGTGCGAGACGAGACTCGCTTAATCCGGTGATCGAAGATTGCGAGAAAACGTTTTGTCGTGGGGTGGGTCCGATCGGCAGCTTTGTTTGGGAGCTAGCAGCTAATTCGATTGCCGCAGTCACCACTTGACGTGGGCGCCCGTCCGACACGTTGATATCTAATTAAACCTATAAGATGCTAATGGAGGTCGCTCATCACATTGGGGTCATGTCGGCTTTTTTTATCGTCTTAATGACTACTCCTATACCCAGCCTTGTTTCTTCATCTTAAACGCCTTTCAGAATCTTAATTATTCTATCTTTTCTTTAATATATAATTTGCAACTGATTATTCAAAGAAACGCGTGGTGTACGTTTAATTTGTGATAATCGAATCTTGGAGTAACTAGTTCTGTAGGTACTTCCATTTCAATAATCATTTCTGTGTTCTAATGTCCTAAAGCTGTTATGTTAAACGTTTCCGAGAAATCTGTTGATACTGATACGGCTGCAATATGATACGATGTGGGAATTATTAAACGTTCGCGTCGTTTTGAGGGCATATACTTGCAAATTAATACAAAGTACTATTGCCTTTTATTGAATAGCCGATGAGCAGTCGCCACACGCGATGAAAACTTGCCCAGACGCAATGTCGTAGAGAGCGAACGATGCGAGCGTTTTAAATTGATTGTAATGTGAATGTGTTTTGAACAACTGTGATTCGAGTCAGGAACCTCTTCTGGCTTTCATTAGTTCACATGGTCATTCCTCTTTGACCTCGCAATGAGAATGTGTCCGCTCACACAATTTACTTACACTACTATATTAACGACATCATAAGGTTGTATCAAAAGATTGTGAGAGAGAGCATCCAAGTTCATAAATAATATTGTTAGTTGCATCTTTTCGGAAGTATTTTCTTTAAGGTTACCGGCATTATAATCTATTAAACACTTTAACCTTTTCCAATATCTTTCAATGCATAACAATATTTTTTACAGTCTCAAAATAACTTACTAAGTAACATTCTTTAAAAGTTTCACATTAACGTGTACGCCTTGAAAAATCATGGGCTTTATTACAAAAGGGTATTAGCAAGAACTGCCTTAGGCCAAAGACTTATCTATAACATCGACCTGGTTAATATGCTTATTAAATTATCGACGGCAAAGCGTACATTTAGCTTAAGGGAGTAATTAACAGAATGAGGTTTAGCTGAGATTAAATCGGTGACTTTAATTATTGGCCCACCATCGGACCACGCGAATCTCTTTTTAGGCTTCGAAAGACCTTAGTTTTAGCGTTTCATATAATGTTATTAAGTGATCTTCAAAATTACTCGCTAACTAAAAAAAAATCTATTAGGCAAAATAGATTCAACTCAACTACTGAATAAGCAACATAAGGTTGAATGTAACTTTTGTAACCGTTGAATAATAATTGGAAATGGGGTCAAATTTTATTGATTAGCGAACAAAATTTGGTGAACAAACAGACCATGGGACCGGCAGGGCTCGGCTTCTAAAATAATCAACTTTGCATATCAATACGCATTTTAATATGGTCATGCATCATTTCATTTAATTGCACTTCCTGAATGCCATGTCCAGTACCTTCTCCTTTCATCCAGTAATTTAAATAAAGTAATATACTCAACTACTACATATTTATAGTCACGGAGACGTTAGTTACATGTCAATTAACGTTTTACAGCGAAATAATTGACGTAAAAACGTTGTCAATCATTTAATAAAATAGTGGCGATGATTGCCTTATATGCATTGGTCATTCGAGGCGGCTCTACAGACAGTAAGTCCCGGCAAGCGCTAATTTGTTATCTATTGAAATATCATAAAAAAAAATCTAAGTAGTCAGAGCATGCGAGATGACTTGATTATATTATGATGGTAAAATTATCTTGGCCCAGTTTCAACGCCTTCTGACGCATTTAATAACCCTTATGGCCAAACTAGGACTGTAGAGGCTGGATCTAAATGTTTTGCCTAACATGGTAGCTAATATCAAGATTTAATTAAGCCAATAGCGTAAAAGACAACGTTATTGATCATTTATTATAGATACAGAAAACCTACTGGGAATACCAAACTGATTGTACCGTATTGATGATGAAGCTAACTACGTACAAAAGAACATTATGAAATGTTTCTTCGGACCCTCGAGGCTTTGTAGGATAATGATTATACCCACACTAAACTCAGATTACATCTTTGCGCATTTGTCCCCAAAACGAATCTACCACCAACCGTCAATGGAATCTGTTCAAAAGTGTTAAATCGGTTAATATAATGATGATGGATGCCGTCCCGACCAAACAGCACGCAGCGGGGGTGTTTTACCCCACTATACAAATAAAATATTTTTATTATTAACTAGCTCTCCGTCCTGCTCGCGCGCACTAAAACATACAATAGTCCTTCCCCTTACACCATTTAATCGAAATCATATTTCTGTTTGTCATTATGGTATCACGTTTGGAGTGTTCCTCTCTTTTGTCCTGTATTTCGAATCGCTGGTTTCTTGTTTCCAATGCAGCGTTGGTTTTGTTTTCTTTTTTGATCAGTCACAGTTTTAAGAAATATGAGACCTTGGTATAGGCGACTACTTTTTTGTAGTTACTACTTTTGCAAACTATAGTGCAGTGTACGATCGGTCTCCTAGCGCCATCTGTTGAGCAGTAGTTGAAGGTGCAGCTTTTTACATGTTTACTTTAAGAACTACTTTACATGAATGGAGCCGCCGTTTCTTATAAAAAAGGTGCAACCGTGTCAAAATCAGACAATATTGTTTAAAAACCTAAGACAGACGCATATGTGTTCCTTTCATCATCACGGCTTACCTGTGGGAGTTCACAAAAAACTCCGCAGGTAGCCCATTTGTTTGTTATTAATTCTCGCGTCGAATCTTGTTTTTTTTTCACCGACCACTTTAATACAGTAAGAGTATTAATTATAATTATAAACGGGGCTCGTCGCGTTCGTTGTTGGCGTTGGATCCTTTGGTTTTGATTCTAAATTTAAATCTGATCATTTATCATGCGACAATGTCGTTTTTATCTCGGATTGTTTTTTTGTATAATTTATAGTTGGTATCGAAGCCTAACTTTGAAATGGAGTGGGTGCCCTTTGAGTTACTACCGTAGCTGATTAGGTAACCGCACTTGTATCGTAATAGATACTTATACATCATCATTCTTCGAAATCAACTGTGGCGTGCGATGTTATAGAACGAGTTTATATGCGACCTCATAAACTTATGGATAAATAGTAATTTAGGTGAATCGTGTTGCATTTAAGCTGAATATACGAAGCGTATGTAAATTATATGCATACTGGCGCCTAACCGCAGTGAATTAAAATGCAGAAAGCAAACACAATCTTTCTTTATTTATCAATTCGCAGGCATTCCTTGGCTTCGATTAGACAGGCGTGCCTGCGCGTATGGATCATAAGTGTTTTGATGTTACATTGTGCATGCCTTCTGCTCTTTTCTCTTTACAATTGCGTAGTGTAATAATGCACATAGTGGTTGTCCGGCTAGTTGCCGCTAAGTATTATTCTTAGTCGGTTAGTACGTTCAGAAAGCGTGCGCGGGCGTTTCCTGATAATTCGCCGGCGACGCGGTCGGCGCCGGCGCACTTACCGTAACACCTCGTTCATCTTAATGCTTGTTTTGTGCGTTTGTTATTTAGTAAGGATTTATTGCGTGGAATCTGTAACTGGATAATTTTGAATAAGCATTACTTTATTTGTTTTTTAGTTTACAAAACGTTTTGTTTTCTTCGTTAATTACGTACTATTCCAATCGCTCTTTCCATGACCATAGTAAACCGTTTGGTACTTAAGAGTCAGTTAAGCGAGACTTCCTCAAATATTCATCACACGCTTAATGTGATATAATTAAGTTCACGGACGTCATAGCACCTTAGGTATATTAAATCGATGCTCTAGTTCTGCAACAAAATATTTTTAGAACACATAACCTGTAAATTTAATGATAGTAATAAAATTAACGACTAAGTTTCTTTATAATATTTTAACCTGACATATTCTAAAGCGGCATTCTCATAAATGAAAAGTAGATTTGAATGATCATTACATTTTTACAGCTTTGTTTCGAAATACTAAATAGGAAGCACATGCGGAGTTTTACGATGCAAATCCAGGGCGAGTTACCTAATAACCATCATTTAGTATCGACTATCAACCGAGTTACTAGATTGCAAGTCAGTAGTACTGCATGGTGGTGGACTGATAAAGCCCACATGCCCTCGAGTTGTTCGACTTTTTATCACCCTACAAAATTAAATAGCACCGTATCTAATTCTAGAATCTAGACGTTCGTTTCGACTCACCTTGACAGAGTTCCCTAAGACAGACCTTAGCACTTATTTTGGTTATCACGATATCTATGCACCAAATCGTGACCATGGCAAATGGAAATTGAAGATTTATCGGCATCCTTGACTTATTTAGATTTTTGAACAATGCCTATTTAATTCGACATTTGTTAGAAATGTGCCAATTTAAATATCACTTTGTGCTTTATTATTGCTCATAGACGCGACACTCGTGCTAGTTTATAACATAAAGTATAGTTGGATAGGTAAATAAATATTAAAAGTAAGAAAAGAAAGATAAGTATCTCATATTTTGATCGATGTCGAAGTATTAAATAAGAGAAATGTCAGTATAATAGGTATTTAAGTAGATGTATATAACAATCTCGACGTTCAAAAAAAAATATTAACTTAACTTATTATTCATTAGACAGTCTTTATTACTACTTCTTATGAAATTGTGTTTAATAACTACATTTACTTATTTGTAAATATATCCCAGCAAAAAACACTAAAAGCAAAAAGCCGTGGGACAATTGCGGATCGCTCAAGCCGCTAATAAAGCATCTGTCTTGACTCTATGATGTGAGAATCCAAGAAAAACGTTTAGAGACGAGTAAATAAATAAAAGATGGCGGGCAAAGCTCGCGATACTTCTCAAATTGAATATTAGATTGAAATTACGCGCTCGGGCGGCTCTCTCCTCGCCTTTGTTACGCGAATGATACATACGCGCGCGCATACAAACACAGTAATAAGAATTTTAAATTAGCATTCTTTTTGTGTTCCACGCCACCCCAACCCACTTCGCGCACCCCACCGTCTTAATAATATGGAGAAATTGAGTTGTTATACACCCTTTTCGGAGGAGGCGCGGGTGCAGTAGCACACCTCGCAGAGAAGCCTTTTTGTAATTGAATTTAGATATTCTTTCCCCGGATACGACGGGGAGGTTGGGCCCGCTAGTTCCGCGAATGGAATAATGTAAATGGCGATATGAAATTGTCGAGCCGCTGCGACTACATCGTATGATATTACATTTCTGAAGTTTTTTTTTGAATTGATATTTTTTGAAAATTTTGCTCAATTTACAAAATAGATTAATATTACCAAGTGAGCTGCTAAATCCTTAGAACATTGTATGTTATGAAATCGATAAGAATTTAAATTAATTATGACGCAAACAAAGGAATCAATTTAAATCCTAACAAATTTAATGCCTTTCAATCATCCTCGAAGAATACAAAAGCCTTCAAAGTGACTAATTTTATTGAACTTAACAAGGATATAGAATATGTTTTCATCAAGACCTTAAAAATATGCAATTTATATGTTACTGTATAAGAGTATATAATTAACGAAATACTTATCTATGAATTTTTTTTTTGTATTTCACGATATACATACATATATATTATGGCCTGTAAAGCTTAGTCAAATTAAATTAAAACTAGACCTTCTAAAGGACAAATCAACACTAATTATTATAAAATAAGAGCATCTTAGACTCGGCTAGTTGACTCTGATACAAAGCAAAGCAGATAAGTGGGCACAATGGGTTACCCGAAATAAGTTCTATTAATTCGATCAGCCTTCCGAGAAGCAACGATAGCATGATACTGGTATGTAATTACAGAAGGCTATTAACATCGTCCGTGTACAAACATGGCGGATGATTGCTGGTTTGGTTTTAATTGCGCACGCGCATCCCGATGGCTGATTCAAATAACATTGTGGAATCGTGAGAATTTCGATCGATATTGATTTTTGGAGATCACTTATTAGATTAAATAGTAATGATTTAATTACATGGCAAAGTACGTGGAGAATTCAACTCGATGGCTTATCTTTCTTTAGATTTGCCAGTCACTCAGCAATACGTATATTTCAGTAATATTTGAAACCTGAAGATTTGACGTCAAAATAAATCTTATGTTTATAAGTAATGAAAATTGTTATTTGTATTTATCAGGTGTCTCGAAAAACTTGATTATTGGATCGTACTACAAAGGATTAAAAAAGGATGAAAGGAGTGAGTGCGAAGCTGACCAAGGGCAGAGATGAATGAAGGAAGAAAACATACTGCGCCGACCCCAAGTAAT
>DWJN01004759.1:0-12091 GCA_018248895.1 Carystus phorcus
ACCTAATTCTTACATTTTACATTTATGACTGTTCCTCTTTTTAACACACGTTTAATAATTTCATATGTAACCCAATATTATCTGTAATAGTAATCGATTAACTGTTGCTCACCAAAGGCGTTCAATTATTTTTGAGAAGACTTAAGAGTTTCTGTGAATTATACGAGTAATAGAAATGTATATCAATATCGTAACAGACACATTCTAAACTCATTATGTACGTGCTGACTCCCTAATCCGTAGATATAAACTTATATATAAGTTGTGACCATACTTGCTTTGACTTCCTGTTTCATGAAATCAAATCCATTGTCCACGATAAAAGTTTTTTCAGCACGTAATAAGCTACAAGTATCATCTAAGAAATGAGCAAGCGAGTGGTCACAACCATGGACCAGCAATACAAAAGGCATATATCGCCTTGTCGGCTAAGAAAGAAGGTGGTTCAGTTGCTTTCGTATGGTATATACATAAGCAGACATAAACATAAATTAAAAAGCTTTGGGCTTCTTACTGAGAACAAAGGCTTTTTCTTTAATAAACTTAAGTGTAAATTCGGTGACGTTTGAATTAATTAGCATTAATAACTTATTGAAAGAAGAGCATTTCATTATTTTAAAAGAAACCGTTAGGAATCGCATGGGACAGAATAGCAGGTTACCACACCAGAGTAGTTCGTAAACATTTTACTAACTGAATAATAATAGCATTTGTAGAAAAAAATCTGAATCAGTACCAGGGTTACATGAGTTAGTAGATACGTGTGTTAGTCTAAAAGCCGATAGCTGTAGCGTAGAGATGCGAGCGTGGCGACCCAGGGCGAGAGGTCAGCCGGGGTCATGCTCCAGCTTTAACTAGGTCACAGGTTATTGCTTGGCTCCCGATGGAGCCAAAATAAACCGCTTTAAATCATGAACGGTGAGCATGCTTGTAATGGATCTGTGATTTAACGTCTGTATGTATAAACTTGTGATTTAAACGTGAAGGTTGGGTGAGGGTAGCCGGTTTATTAGGTCAAGTAAGTAATTGTCTATTAGTTCGTTTTAATTAACTGTGTTAATTTAATTGTTGTCGTTGTATCGCGTCATTGATGACGTATACATATATGCACGGGGGAATGTATTGTGTGTGGTTTTTAACACACTGCTTCAGAATTATTGGTTTAAGTGTGCGTTATGTATTCTTATGTCGTTTTTTTAATACGAGCTATAGTCTCAGCTATCTTTATGAATAGTAGATAACTGTGGTAATTTTGGTTTACCATATAAACTATTGTTAGATTTGAATATTATTATAATATGTATATCAATAACAGAAAATGCTTGATTTTGGTGTGTATTTCCGCATTGGATAGTCCACATTTTTTCCAAAACATATTGAGTATCAAAGTTAGTATTTTTAAACTATGTATTTCAGAAATATATGTAGTTATGTATAAATTTATGTGTTTACAAATAATACCAAAACAATAAGATCAACAATAACACTACGTATAATGGAATATTATGTGATATATAAACAAAAACTAAAGACTTTGAAATAAATTTAATAATGAAAACAAAAAAACATGTCCAAAAACATCTTCATAAAATAAATTAATGATTATAAATCGTTCCAGATGAGAACGTAACCAATATCAATAATCTGATAAAAATTCATATCTGTTATAATTTACTTAAGATGGTTGACATTATTGTAATATAGAATTGCGCTTTATAAAATATCTTTATATATTATACATAAATTACGTGTCACGGTGTTTGTCCGCGATTGACTCCTAAACTACTTAACCGATTTTAACATGCTCATCGTGTGCAATTTGATCCAATTTGAAAAATAGGATAGCTTATATCTTAATTTATAGTCGCAATGTTATTTTATTGCAAATTATTTGTTTAATAATTTTACAAAGAATTAGCTCCTAAGATTGTAACAGATGGCGCTGTAAGGCAATTACCGTCAGTTTCTGAAAGGCTTGTCAATTTTTTTTCATACAACACGCATATTAACGTGAAAATTCTATGTAGTCAAGTAAATTTCTTAATTTTTTCCTTGATCAGCCTTTCAGAAACCGGCCGTTAGTCTGCTAAATTGAGCATGTAAACCTCAGTCACGGCAACGGCCGGGTTTGCTAGCATATTATATTTAGTTGCTTTAGCAACAATGTGTTTTATATTTAGTCTTAAAGTTCATTCATTGTTAAACTGCTTGAGGGATATTTATTTTGATATTTGGTTGAATAATCCTAAAGAATATAAATATTTACGCAGATATACACTAACTAAATTATAAATTATCAAGCTTATTATTTTGTTTTTTGTTATTCGTATTTACGAAATTGCATTTATTTACATTTTTAAAAGCATCGCTTTTGTAATAGGGTTTTTTTTGTATTGATAATCGTGATATGTTTACGATAATTATATTCACGGTCCCAAATACATAATAGTAATATGCAAAATAAACTGTATATATAGAAATATTTGGCTACAAAACTCAATAAGTTGATGAATTAAGATGAAATTACATAAAAAAAAAATTACACAACAAAATGTAGAAGATTTGCGGTTTTACATGAATGGAAAGCATTCTGTATTGAATTATTGGTATGTATGCGAGTAAAAGACACGGCTGGTTGAGACGCATTGTTAATTCGTTGTTCATCAACCTAAGAAGTTACAATATCTTTATGTATACTTTATGTAACTACCTACATATTACCACGTATAATTTTATATTTAACTGGTAGACCCGGCCACGCGTTGCTGTAACTAAGGTTTGCCTACTCAATTTTGCCTTTTAATTACGTAACACGTGGCGGTGTTTTATTTTAATCTGTCAATCATGTCAATACACAAATAGAGTAAATGGTTATATTTTCGTGATCGCCTTAGCGACTCTTGAGCCATATCTTACATCGATATTATTATCTACAACTATTAAAAGCAAAACGAGCCAAAGGCCAATAATTATAAATTATTTCGTAATGCACTTCCGTAATGCTTCTGGATAATGTGAAGTTTTGAACGCAATTTATCGAAGTACCAGGCGAACATAGCGTCTAGAATATTAATGTATGCATGTAGGTCTATTTCGGTAATGTTCCGCGAGTAAGATGCAGGTAGAGGGTCAAACGTCGATGCTCTATGCAGCTAAATATAACCCTCGTTGTCCGTGCCACGAACTATTAAATTCGTTCACACATCTCACGAATTCATAAAGTTGGGATGTGATGATGTGATGCATTCGTTTGCGATATAAAGATATCGTCACAAAGATAGCTTGGTAATCTCTTATTTTTATGTAACTACAGGAGAAGCACTGGAAGAAGAATGGGTTAGATACTAACCCCTCCACCAATCCGCATTGGAGCTGCGTGGTAGAAAATGCTCTAGACCTCCTTAGTGGTAAGGAGACCCGTGCTCAATAGTGAGCCATTAATGTGTTGGAGGCAGATGAGAAGAGCAAATGTAATATGATGGTAAGTGGTAGGTAAATGGTCGCCGTTGCCCGTGGAAAAAAATACCAAAGGCGTCAGAGTCGTTACCACCCAAAGAGGATGAGAGAAGAAACAAAGTGCCTCTAGAAATTGACAATTCCGCTACAATTATTAGCAAAGGTTGTCTGGTAGAAACCGCTACTGCAGCGATAATACCGCCAATTGTGTTTTTCAACGTTGAAATTTATATGTCAATTGACTTAGTTTGCACAATAAAATATATTGTATTATATTGCATAAGTATTTTAAACGCGCATTTCTAAGACACAGATAGACAACCGTATATGCGGTGAATTTCATAATTGTTCATCATATCATCGATATTGTTTATTGCAACAATCCTTGAACCTTGACTTATTGTGCGCTGATGGAAATAGTATCATACAATAGAGAATGTATTTATAGACTTTCGAAGTTCGAACTGATCGTATATTCTACAAATAACCAAACTAGTTTTGTAGTTATAGCTATACTAGCAGTATTAGTAGACTCGGCCACGCTTTGCTGTAACTAAGGTTTACATACTCAATTTAGCAGACTAATTACCTTACACCACCTCTATTAGAATCTTATGAAACTAATTCTTTGTAAGATATTAAACAAATAATTTGCAATAAATTAATATTGCTACTATAAATTGAGATGTAAGCTATCCTATCTTTCAAGTTGGATCAAACTGGACACGGTGGGCAAAATTTGAATAAATCGGTTAAGTAGTTTATGACTATTATAGAGCATAACATCACGCTTGGATAATGGAAGAAACCACTGAAAAGGATGAAATAACAATATTTTAACAAAAAAGGAAAACCGTCTTCAAAAAGGTTAAAACAATTTGATGAGGTAAATTGTGTAGGAAGTAGATGTCTAACCCTTAGATTTCGAGAAATCAATCGAGATCGATTACCTATTGCGAATAAATTGATGAAACTAAATTTGGAAAACGCCTAAAAAAATTACGAGCAACATGTATTTCGTATTCGATAACAAACCTAGTAAAATTTTCCAAACGGAGCTAGATCGGGTTACTAGTTTTAAAATGAAACTGGTTACGACGCTCGTGGGTACTTTGTTTATTTTTACGAGCGTTTGGCGCTTGTTAGCATAGAAAAAGTACCCGACATTACAGACTCGAAGGTTCTAGCGTTTTATGAGGGCAGTGTTGGGTTCGCGGGGGTTAATTAGGTTTTTGAATGCATCAAATAAAGGTCATTAAATTATGATGATTAAGTAATGATTAAATGACGTTTAAAGTGTCGTGTTTTCTTTAGGTCTGCTTATATGTTTAAACATTATGATGATCAATGGTTAAAGAAGATTTAAAATAACATTTGTTTGTAAAAAAGAAACCCGCATCCCGTAGATTTTCCAGTGTTTATGATGGCTATTTCAATTACAAATGTTCATTATTTCTACACCAAATAAAATTATGTACAGTAGAGTAAAGTATATAAAAGGCGATCTTATCGCTAAGGTAGCGATTTCTTCAAAGCAACCTTTCGGTAGAGTACCCGGTTGATAGTGGTAACACGCAGAAGAGAATTGCGGTATACGAATGCTGTATTTTTCTAATATATTGGTACACATGAGACGCATATTACAATAAAAATATTTGTTTGTGTACAATTCACACACGGTAAAAGTGAAACTTCAGAAAACAATCTGCGTTAGAACTTTTTGTAGTATTTTTAATTTATTTTTGAGAGGACCTTTCAAACAAGATAATGTATAAAGTATGTTATCTCATTCTATAGTCCTGTATACTTGTAAGTTAGTCTCTGTCGTTACGCATCTTCGTTTCATCAAGTTTCAAATCACAACAATTCTAAGGAAGTTTCACTTCAAAAATTTGTTTGCCTACATCTGAATGTAAACCATAACTATAGAATCTTAGTCTTACGTGCGCGCATGATTCTTAAAAAGGGGCCCAAAGATTTTCTCTCCACGTCTCAGTAGGTATATGCATGTTTTGGTTGTCGTGGTTTCCGTTGAAACGTGTGTTTTTAAACTTCTTGGTTAAAAGCACGTCAATGATATTTCTGGCGCTGCGGATGTGAAACAAGGTTTAACAACATTTTACACGAGAAATGGAATATACTGTGGTCGGAGAAATAATATAAACAGAATTTTGAATGTTTTAAAGATCCGTGGTGCGATGGTGTAATTAACTTTAGTATATGTTTATTAAATAATAATCTCTTTGTTAATGGAACCCGCATGTTTGGTAAAAAACCCGCCTTCAATTGAATTCATCTGTTAAATAATCCGATTCCAAAGTCGGTTAAGAAATAAACAATATTATAAATTAAAATAAAGTATGGTTGATAACCCTATGTGAAACTTCCATGGGCGGTGACAATTAAGCGGCCCGTTACAAGTTTGCTGCTACCATAAAAACAAATGTTTATCTTACCTTTCGTTTTACCTTTCTTACCTTTCTTTTTACCGCGCCTATCTTTCCTTCTACCTCATCTTACCTTTTCTTTTTTACCTTACCTTTATTTATAGTTTTTATAGGTGCCTTTATTAATACCCAACACATTTGTTGTCGTCTGTTCACCTGTCTCGGTGTCCTGTAATAGGATGTATCTATGTATATATATATGTTTTTTTATGGTGACGTTTTTGTAATACGTCAGAGAAAATAAACAAGATGGCGCTCGGGTAGATTTTGCTTTCTGAACGATTTGCACTAGCATCCTCCACAACTTTGATTATACATATATGCATGTATACAGTTATTACGCATTCGTTTTGTTTAAAAAAAACATCACCGACGTAATTTCCAGAATGTTCTATTCAATTCAATGGTAATGTGTTGTTTACTTAGCGGGGTGCACTCACTGTGACTCGGTGTTTACACCTGATGTAGTCATTCGATTACCCCTTTCAAGGTGTCCGTTTATGATTAGCATGTTATTATGTTTATTTTGAAACTTTGCTGCCAAGGTCTTTCTTGACACGTGTATTTTTATCGTGATACGGTCCTTTTTCCGATGGCAGAAAGGAATGTAGTGATATAATGATAGCGTAGCGTCGCCTGCGTGTCCCGAGATTGTATTCTACAAAAAATACTGGACGATATACCATTTTGTTGGTGATGACGTTATTCCTAAACTCATGTCTCAAGTTTGATATGAAACAACAACGCATCGGTGATCTATTGTATTACTGTCAGTGTTATTAACCACTTGCCCACGTGGCTAATTTGCTCGTTTGGCGACTTCTATATGTATAAAACATCTTAATATATATAATTTTTTAGTTCGTCTGTTTTGAACTACTTAAATGGTTGGACCGATTTTGACGACTTTTCACATGCATATAAATTTATGCTTCAAGTCCCTTCATATTTCGTCATCCAATTTTGATATTTGGAAAGGACTTACTATATATTGAAGTCAACAAAAGGCGTCGACTTTAAATTATACTTTTTATTATATGTTTATTAGAGATATCAACAACATTTAGACCCGTAATAATTAAATGTGTATAATGACATCAAATTGCAGCCGCGTTATATGTGAGTTATTTAAACAAATAATTCGCAATTAGCTGCTTAGTACAAAACAAACTTAAGTTCATAAATGTGCGCAACTTCAACCTTTTGAAAAGCTCGCCTTCGACAGTAAGTCTTTTGAAAGTAATTTTATTAAACTTCAGCACGCTCACTTTTGCTTTCGCTGCGTATAATGTTCTGGTTAAAAGTTTGAAAATAAAATGTTGCCACAAAATTCGCGGTACAGTCACAAGCAATGAAATGTATACATAAATAAGTTTCAAATAGATATAAACATTATGTAATTATTAAGTAGGTCCATAGTTTTGTAAATATTAATCTTTTGGGATATCCAGTGTCTTTCTAACTCTTTCCGGCGCCATTTAGCCAGAAGCGCAGTGAATCAATTCGTGTAGGTGAAAGGACATGTTTCTAGTTTTTACTTGATGCGCCTGGTATACTCTTGGTAACTTTGAATATATTATAGGTTATATCACATCAACTTTCCTTTTCCCCTTCATCATTGAGCGGGTAATGTTGTGGCTAGCGGAAACCCATCGTCCACATGGGATCCACCTCACCGTATTATGCATCAGATGGCTGCTGTGGAGGTTTTATTGCGTAAGAATCCTATATAATCCACGAACGGGTATCTTTCGCATTTCCCAAGAAAAATCTTTCTCAAGAATCATATTATGGTGAGCTTTGAACCCGTTAAGGGACGTTAACTATTGCCTATTAAACCAATACAACGAGTTCAATAATATCTATCCATACACAAACGATTAAAATAGTATTTAGGCAATAAATCAATTTTATGACCACTTTATTACAACTGTGATCCCTAAATGGAGCATTATAGCCCTCCCCAGCTGATAGGGACTTACAATCCAATTGCAATAAATTTACACTTTAAAGTCTTCCCATGATTATTGGATGTATTTACATAAATGATTACATTAACGTGTACGCTGTGGAACGACCTTCTGATACTCTGGTATCATGGCTTTTACATAGGGTCTTTGCAGAAGCGGGTCCATCGCTTCCTTTCCCAACAACATTGGGGATATCCCTGGTGTTGTAATATCCATGGGGGTCGTTGATTACTTACTATCTGGTGACCCGTCTGCGCTGTTACCTGCTTACGACATAAACAATATATGACGATGAGGTTACATTGTCACATTTTTTGTAACCATAGTACGAGTCGCCTGATAGTAAGTGGTCTATGGATATTAGCAACCAAATGCAACGGATGCATAGCTGGCCAAGAGAGAAGAAACAAAGGGAACAACTGTTTCTTAAGTCACTTTTTTAATAAACGCTCACACATTTCTTCAACCGCCCTGAGATATAAGTGTCTTAAAGGAAAGGGTGCACCGGGCGCGGTTCCATTTGTGCATTGCATATACGGAAGTTTTAAAAAACCATATTATCATCATCGTGACCCATAATTATCCCACTTCTGATGGCCATTTCCTGTATGGGATGGGTGGACATTAGTGTTTAATACGTTACCCAAGAGAGATATATCGTTAAGAAAATATCTTATTTTTTCACTAAAGTAGTCATAATCATGTGGTTGTATGTAAGTTAAGAAATTTAAAGTTAGCACTTTTCTTGTCTTCACTTGTCTTGTCTTTGCCCGAAAAACTTGTTAAAACAACTAAGCTATCATTCGACATATTGAAGGGCTATATCAGGTCATCGAAATGAACAGTTCAAAGATATGCAGTCGACGTGGAATTTGAAAATAGAATAGAGAGAGAAATTTAAATGCGGTCCTTCGTATTCAATAACTTATATTTCAAATATATTATTTATTTAATACGTGATAAAATGAATACTGTTTTCAAAATTCCAATACTACTAATTTTATGAATTAAGATGATATACAAATTGTTAAAAAAAAAGAAGTAAATAACCTGTACAGGCTAAATATCCATATATCATAGGTCAATCAATTGACAAGAATTTGTAGTATAAAATTAATATTATTAGAAATGTAACATATATTTAAGTGTTCCAATGCCATAAAAAGTATTTAGTATTATATTAGTAAGTTCACTCATTTTGCGATTGATAATTAACATAATTAAAATTCCTACAAAACGCATGCGGGTATAATTATGATAATTTTAAGTTGAACTTGGAGACTCAGACAACTCGAATAAAATGCGCAGGTGCT
Organism: Carystus phorcus; assembly: GCA_018248895.1. Classification (NCBI taxonomy): domain Eukaryota; kingdom Metazoa; phylum Arthropoda; class Insecta; order Lepidoptera; family Hesperiidae; genus Carystus; species Carystus phorcus. The sequence goes on from DWJN01004759.1 coordinate 9,187, forward strand.
CAAGTTTCTATAACTATTTCTTCTTTTCGATGGCGAAACACTTGCGAGATATGTATACTTAAGTAAAATTCTTAAGTAAAATTCATTTCAATTTGACACTTCAACACTATAAAATTTGTCATATTTTCCGATTCTAGGTGAAAAGAAAGTTATCCCTAAAGTACAAAAAAAATATAATGAAGATAATAAAGTAAGAAAATAATATTTCCTCACAATATAATAATGGTTTACAAATAACACAGGTAGTAAAGTAATTGTTCGAAGAAAAGATTAACTCTCACTGCGATGGAACGGTAAGGAACCAATTGTCGTCGAGACCACATCTTGCAACATTGCTGCAGAGCCGTGACCCGCCTTAATACTTTTGTGTTTGTCTCCCACAGCCAGCGAATACGACAATGCATCGTTTACGAACAGACATAAATGGTGACAACTTTATAATAAATCATCATGGGTGTTTAAGTTTATTGCGTGGTGTATTTATTTATAGGTCACCTGAAGGTAAATGGACACCTTCTGTGTATAACCTAATATTAAACTCCAATATCTGACGATATTATTATAAAATACAAACAAATTGACGACGACGACAGCGAACGACGAAACTTCTCAATTTTTTTTGAAGAGAACGGTGAACGCTTGCATGTGGGGTTTTGAACTATATGGATGTATAGTTGCGGGTAAAATTTTAAACTAAAAGTTTCCATTCTAGTGGCAAAATAGCAAATTCTTTGAAAGTTCTGCCGAACGATGAAATTTTCGTTACTAATTGCAATATATGGAGGTGAATTCTTTCCAAATTAAAAATTGCAAGCGTCTACGTTTAGGGGCGCAGACTCTTCCCCTTACTCCTCAACTTCCCGGTTTCCCCGCCTCTCGATAGTCGCTACATCACTTGTTGAGTCCTTTGTTGTCTGGCATTAGCAACTTAATAGAAAATGCAGGCGAAATATCGGAGAGATATTTCAAAAATTTTATATCACTAGAATATGAAATACCAAAAGATTACCAGATTTCATTTTGTATTCCAAAAGAAATGTAATTTGCAATCATTTATTATTTAAGAACAATAAAATAGTTTGGACTGTAACGTCATAATAACTCAATAGTTGATATCGTATTGCGGTAGTATTGTCACAAAAGATCTTGAATGTCATGAAGAGCCAAACTTGATCAACGAGTCTTGCAATAAGCACCAATTTTGAAAATAGTATTGTTCATTATTTTTTTTAACATTAGTAACCAAATTCTTACATTATCACAATGCATTCGTAGTAGTATACGATACTATGTTTCCTATACATATCTCCTTTTTTTAATTTCTCCACCAGTTCACCACTGCTAGAAAGCGTCACTAAATCGACCGCTCAAGTAACTGTTTTGTCCTCATCCTCCTATTTCTGAATAAAACATGTCATTTATAATTCGCTTATTTTAACGCCCTTGTCGTAACGCGAGGTTGCTAATCAATTTTATTCATATATCAATGTTTGCGTTTTGTTTTTTTCTTTTACTACCAGCGCAATATCACAATATGATTAGGCGAGGGTGTGAGTGTTTACCGTGTCTCCATTAATTTCCCGTCAGTCCGACGGGAAGCGTCCCGGCGTCGACTGCTTTTGTTGACTGACCTGCTTTGTTGTCTGGCATTCCATAGTACGTTTCCAATTTGGTCGATCTTGAAACATTTTCCAAACATTAATCTACTGTCCTATTGCCTTTGTGTTATATAATAGTTACAATGTTTACGATATCTTCTATTCCTCGAACTATCGTCAGTTAGGCAAACCAACTTTATTTGTGAACTAGGGTGATATCCTATTACTAAGGTTATTTCTGTGCTTAGACTACCTTTCATTTCATACAATCATACAGCATTGTATGTACCGTTGCATGTTTGACCTGCAAATTTCAAGTAATATGAGCAATCAATAATTAATCATTTAGGAACTTTTAACAACTCAAAGTTAAATATATTTCCATTCGAGTTACTGAATTGAAATACCATTACATTTTTAACAATAGACGCAGTCTCAATAGAAGTTAGAACAATTCGCCAAATTACTTTTTAAACAAGTTTTTTCTTTCAAATCAAATACACCACGTCTCTCATTGGATGGGGAAAGTTTACCATTTCTCCCCTCCGTTAATTTCCTCTCGAGTCTCGGCGCGCCGCCCGGACGCCCCGTCTGCACTTGTTGAACCCCTTTGTTGTGTGGGCTTCCTGGGGAATAGAAAAGTATTTCTAAACTTCAAACTAATTTACCATCGCAGACGTAGGTATGCTTCTAGTTTTTGTCAGGGTTTCAAAGGATTTTCCAGACTTTTGATATTAAGTACATCAAAGTAACATGATTTAAATGGTTAATTAATTGGAGAATTTTGAGTTACCGTCAATAATTTTCCACACACAACACAACACCCGTCAAACACGATGAAAAACGAATGCCTATAGGCTTTAATAAGGACAACTTTATACTTTAATAGCAAAGGACAACTTTATTACTATTTTATGGACATCATCAGTTTTGGAAAGGCTGAAAGTAATAAAATTATGCTTTTAATAATTACGTCCAGTTGCTTCAAAACAGCCTTTGTACCCTTTTGTACCCTACCATAATGAGAATCTTTACGCATGCTTTCCAGGTGGTACGATCTTTTTACATGTGTTTGTCTACAACTGATTTTTGATTTGAATCAATATTTCCATAAAAATATTATTTTTTCTCCTCGTTCTGGAAAACTTAAATCATGCCGGTCTTCGGTCATTTGCCGTCAAATTGTAGCATCTCAGATTGTTAAGATAGTTTGCCAAAAAAACATTGGTACTTGTTGTCGACAATTAGCCCGTTTCGGTGTCCAGGTTATATACATATGTAGAACTGGCACATTTTATATGTTATTT
>DWJN01004760.1:0-12089 GCA_018248895.1 Carystus phorcus
ATCGTAGCACTGTGGAAATACCGAAGTTGGAAGCTGATTCCAAAGTTAACACGTACGTGGTAGGAAATATCTTGTAAACCTTACAGTGGAAGAATGCCAGATCAATATGATGTTGATGAAACCTGGCATTGCGGCGCGTTGATCAGCGGTGAAAATTGGCCGCCGGTATCAACTTAAAAAGTTCTTCAAACTGCAAAGATCATGTTGCATACAATACAACAGAATGAATATTATCACTGAGATTGGTGTATCAAATCCCAATACGAAGGGATTTTGATAATATCTAATGCAAATTGTTGGTACACTACGTAAAGACCGTTAATAGCCGTGGCTTGATAGTCCTTTAATATCAAACGCTGCAGTAATTATAGTGCAAAGTTGGGTTCGTAGTTGCTTTTAGTAATTACACAAGTAATTGACACATTTATGGGCACCCGTTTACTGTACAATGAAAAGGGTTTAAAACTTAGTTCACTTCGCAAACTATTATGTTCTTTATAATGTTTTGTATGACGAATAACATTACAGTGAAAGAAATTTCATGGCTGGCAATACATCAGTCAAACTTTTAGTGTTTATGTTCATCGATGACCTTGTCGATCTCACTTACCTTCAGAAAGCAGGTCTATTTATTTATTTTGCAGGATCAACAAACAGCTACACAATAAACCTTGAGATATAAACTAAAAAACAAAAAATCAATAATAATTGTGAAACCTACACGATTGACCACATATTACTAAAACAATGAAACTAGATAGTAAGGAATACAACTGCAAGCTAAATAGTATCTTGACGTAATTTTACTGAAATATATCAAGAGAATTAAAGTTAGAATTGTAACATTGCGTTATACGATGTATTGGTGATCTCAGTTTAGCGTTAGTACGACAGGTGGGACAGTTTAGGTTGCGAAAAACTGAAGCAATACATTGATATCCCTCGATCATGAGTGTGATGTAACACCTTTTTTCTTGAGGTTGTGGCTGCTTTTCTAATGCGGGTGATAGTTTTTCGTAATATTAAGTATAAACTGCTTTTTTAAAGAGGATTTGTTTCAATATCTGGATGGATACATTTTTTATTTCCAAAGCATCATTTCTTATCCTTTTAATATATTATTCGATAATATTGTATTTTATATTTACTCATTCGAACTTGCTTTTGTAATCATTGTTAATGAAGCTGTCAAAACCAGGCTTCGTTTCATTTTTCCTCGTAATTAAAATATGTATTCTCTACACAATAACTTTTTTATGTCCTAACATTTCATGCGTCACGTTAGATACAGTATTTTGAATATCAAAATCTGAATCTCTAAATTTATCCTACAAAGATCGGTCATGTGTATAAGGCCACGCAGTCTTAAGTTCCATAGTCCTCATTAATCATGTAACGTTATTTCAATTTACTAAATTTCATTTCCTTATGTTCGATGTCTTTGATTCATTTCAAGTAATAAATTCCTCTGAGTAAATTATTATTTTTCCTTCTATTTCATAAAATACATTGTGTAAGTTAATAGACTTCACTCGTTGGCTTGTTCAGCTTATGTGGCAATCATCGTTATTGTCTTTCTATATTAAACTATTAAGTTCTAATTTTAAATTCGTAAAACTAACCATAAATGACCAGTGTGGTGCAGTTATCACCATGACGGAGTTCGAAATGTCCTGGTTCGATTCCCAGTCGGCCGAAATTTGTAGTTTGTTTTTTGTGTGATGTCCATGGGACCCACATCACAGTGAACTTTAGTATTATTCTTTGAGTGGGTAGCATTATTATGTTTTAGATGGCAGTAGCTACACTTCTTAAAAGTCAATCGTGTCTTTCGTTTGTCCTAGTTTAGACTAAGCAGACCTATGACAACACAGTTGTCCGAAAGTATAGAAAATAAGAAAGTTTCCTAACAAAAGAGCCATAACAAAAACAAACATCATGATCGTATAAACATGTGCAATAAATCTCAAACTAACTACTAGAAACATCGGAAGAATGAACTCGTAGAAGAAACACCGATAAAGTTAGGCGACCGTGCGGTTGTCTTATACGGATGCTTTTCCCTTTTGAGAGGATTGCTTTAGTTGACAGTGGCTTTTGTGACACCATTTGCTTTTGTGCTTTTGAAAAACAACAGTCAGTAAAGGAAGGACAAAATAACTTGTCTTAACGATGAGTAGAACAAATTAAGTAGAATTAGAAGAAGTTAACAAAAGTAATAAATTTAATAATAAATATAACTAACTACTAGAAAAGATAACGAACGGTCTATTAAAAGGAGATACAGACAAATGAATAGATAAGCAATGTGAAGCACAAACAGACGTGATGAAATTGTAAAGAATAACTTTTTTCCTTCTGGATATGGATCATTACAAGCTCTAAACCCGAGCAATAGATAATTTCCCCTTTGAATTATAAAAGCGAGCTATAAACATTATTAAGTTTTAATTTATAAACCTACTTATATTTCGAGACATTTAAATGTTCTAAGATTTATTGTAAAATATTAATGTCTAAACTGCTTTTTATTTGAGATTTGAAGTTAACTTTATAGTCGCAAATTATTATATTTAATCACCTGTCTTTAATGTTTCTTGGCATTTACATTCGATCACAGAACACTCATAGTCTTATATAAACTCTGATGAGGCTAGAGGCTGACTCTCATCTCAATAACAATTCTCTTCAACTGTATAACTTTACAAATGTAAAATTTTTACATAAAGAACGTTTCTAATTGTTTTAACAAAAAATGTAAATTGTATAAACAATAACATAGTAGGAAATAAAAAAAATATAGCTGCCCCAAATTCCTATCATATTTCATAAGAGCCGTAAGTTTATCCCAGGATGCCGAAGTATTTCTTATGTTACAGAAAATATGGGCCTAACCTGAATACAATGTCTACTTCCTTCGCAACCGATGAAAATAAACGTTACAATAGGTTCTGTAGTATTTCTACGAACAATTTATAAGCTCTATATAGATTTCGCACACCCCTCGTTCAAAATAGTCCTCTCTCGCTCGCTCGCCTGTCTGAATGAGCAAGCACCCCAGCCAGTGCGTTTTCATTCGTTCCGTCGACAAGACGGCGTCGCTCGGTCACTTTACGTTCCATAGATCGCGATTCAAATTTTTGAATGCGGAACGGTTAAATTTTAAAATGCATCTCTGATTCTTTTTTAAACTTTTGCTGTGACAGGTTAGTTTTTAAGTGTGTGACAGTGGAAACAGTTGTTTTTTAAGTGCGAATATTTTTGTGATCAGTGACAGTTTTTAAACGTGCCATGCCATGATAAATTAACAGGTCAGTTGTAGATTTTCTTTTAATTTTATTGTTATTACAAACATTAATGATTTACTTTAAGTGAGATAATACCAGTATAATAAGATATTATTCAATTACATAAGTGGAATTAAAATATTTATCGGCATCTGTATGTTTTATTCGTACTTTATGTGGATTTTGTTCGTTAATTATTAAGTACTAATTAATGATTCCTATATAAGTTAAATTGATCTTATGGAACTAGTTTTAGTTAGAGCTTTGTTATAATCATAAATAAAAATATCGTATAGTATCGCAATGTAAAGACTTAGGCACGCACCAATAATTCCATCAATATAGACCCAACCGTTTAGTTAGTTAGTTACATAAATGGAAATAGAAGATTTATATGTTATTTTTAATTTAGTGTCTTTCTTTTAAGTTAACCTTATTACTTTTTTACAAAGAATAATCGGAAGCTAAGATTATATTTCAAAATATAAGTTACCTAATAGGCTTTGGACACAACTTTTTTCGTACAAAATATTGTACTTGTATGTGTATTCAAGTTTAGTATAGGTTCTTCAATTCCACTAGCGATCCAATGCGAAGCATGCGTAACTGCAAGGGAGTTTAGGCATCTTTTTCTACGCCTTTTTTTGCGCAGTTAAGCCTTTAAGACCTCCGACGCTAATGATTGTTATCTTAAATAGGATCCGCGACCTAACTTACCCTCATACACTTTATAGGAGAGGACGCGTTGACTAAATGACTCCCATATTACAATTGAAACTAGAACCGACGACTTGATATCCAAAATATGTAAGAGAATTATCGTCATTGGCTCACTTTTCAACTACCGACCTCATCGTAAATTGCCTAACTCGGTCGATCATTTTCATTAGCATAAGCCGGTAGATTGTAAGCGTTATGGATATTTGCCAGCCAATTAATAAATGTTTTGGAAAACGATACTCGACTATTGTTTCCGTCGTAATTAGGGCCTTTAAAAAATCCTGTATGGCCGTTCGGCGCATAGTGTGGTTTTAGGTTCTCCAGCTTACTTACCGATATATCTTGTACAAACCCCCATGAGATTATCCCGGGCAGACTTGAGAAGCTTCCGCAAATTACCTTTCGTAAGAACATTATTGAGACAAGGGATGAAATTTTAATTACTTACCCTTTGGAAATACAGGTATGTGTTATGTAATGAATGTTACAAGTTATTTGATAAGATTAAAGGTAATTGTGAAACAAAGCTTAGCCAACGTTAAATGGAACCTTTATAAAGAACGCAATTTCTGAATACAAATATTTTACACCGAGGCCGCTGTAACATTTTTAAAAAGTTTATTAAATTTTATGGGAGTTTTTGAACGGGTGTGGGAGTTTTGGATGTAAAAATTTTAAATTTACAGAATAAAATTTCTAAACTAATCCAATTATGAACGTAATTGCTGTGTTGATCAGGGATTGTCACGAGTATCTAGGGATGTTTGTGATAATTTTCTAACGAACTGAACCGAGGATTATAGATAATTCCAGTTATTTTCTGTCACGTATCCTAGAAGTGATTTCCATAAAATGGAAACATGACGTATTAGATTATTATGGTAAGAAGTTCAATCCGTCCTATTTTTCAAGTCATCCTATTTCCTTACAAATATCTAAGCTTTGTACCACCAAGTTTAATCAAGATGGTTCTTATTCATAGCTAATATTCTAAATCTTCCTTTCCTTTACGAGAACGCTTATTGATCGCAATTTCTAGATGTTCCACAATCTTGTCCGCGTCTTTGCAGGTCCGTCCTTAGGTAATACGTATCGAAGTTGTAATTTTATGGCTTTGTATACGTATAATAAGAATACGAGACGATGTTTGTAGAAAATCTTATTCAATCCGACTGAATATTTTGCTAATAATCTTTAAGCTTAAATGTAATATTTACGTGCGACTTGTTTCAAATTGCTACTTACCGTACTTGGAGTGATAGAGGTTGTTGTTTTTATCAATTCTAAGAAATCATTGTAATTTGAATGTAGTTCACAGAGTATTAAAGTTTCATTCCTCAACATAATTATCTATAAGTGTATGAGTTGTTATATGGCTATTGTTTCCTTTCTTAAAGCCAAATTTACATTGAGCAAAGCTGAATACCAAAATACTTTAAGAATCTGCTATTGACAGACTTCGTGTGCTACTTCCTTAACTTGTGTTTAGAACTAATTTTGTTATGACGTGGGAAACTTCAAGAAGAGAGTGAATAGCTTTTTACTGAGGTAGTGTGTTCACCGCCTTAGACTTCATCTTACTATCAGGTGGGGTTACATCACACATTAACTTATTTACTTATAAAACTAACTCTAACATGTTTGAATTTAAAGATTCAGAAAAAAATTATATAAAACTTGAATTCTTGGGTGTTGTAGTCTACCTACAATTGTTATTTTTATATACATCTTGTGACATAGGAGATTATAATGGGAAAACGTAAGTATAATTTTACTTTTTATTTCAATTTCCATTACTTCTACGTTGTGATCGAAACTTAAAGAACAGAAAATAAAGCTAAATACTTGGATCATAAATTATAAATAAATAATGCTACACACTCAAAGCCTCACAATATGATTCTAAACGTCGTGAGTGCCATTGACAAAACACAAAGACAAAGAGACTGAGAATAAAAATTTAAAACTCATTTTTGAAATTTCTGTCTCGTTGGGAATTGAATCGTAGACTCTTGGTACGCCCATCCAGCGTGATATCCCTTGCGCCACACGAAAGATGATTTAATGAGATGATTTTTTCTATTAACAGCTATGTTGCGACGTGAAAGAGGAACAAACAAACATACTTTCACATTTATAAATAAAAATAAATAAAAATAAACGTACATCACATACGGCTTGTTTCTTGCTTTTCTAAATTTAATTAGTTTTAACAAGTTATTACCAATCTTTAACAGTTGAAAAGTTGTGAATTTCCTAAAATATTAACTTACAAGTATAGTGACAATATTTATACAGTGTAAAATCAGTGTATATTCAATTAAAACGTTTTTTAATTTACTCTAAACGAAAAAATTCACGGTTACTCAGTGATTGTTAGTTTAACGCATAGTCATTGAAAGGAACGCGTAAGTGCCGCGATATGCATGGCGCTTAAGACCTATTGAACGCGAGATTTTATTAGTTGCATTGAGTGCTCGCTAATATCGTTCGGTATCTACCTACACTACGAACCTAATAACATCGAGTGCAATATGGGTAGCCCCAAGAAATGTGCAGCTTGCCTGAGCAAATTAAAGGATGTAGCATTTATGAACTGTGCACGTTGCCAGTCGAAATACCACTACTCATGCATGAATTTTACTGTAAAAGACTACAATGCTATGTCCGATGAATTTAGGTCGAATTGGATCTGCGTCTTATGTCGGAGTAAGGAACGAAAAGGGGGTGACAACTCTAATACTCCCGTTCGCCACAATCGTTCACCATCCCCTCATGACGAGTACGTAACGCAGCGATCCAAGGCTCGTAGCACTGCTAGCTGCTCGTGCTTATCGGCGACCAATATTCGCGACATCATACGAGAAGAACTTGAAGCTGCATTCAGACTACAGATACACCCTCAACTTCTTGAGGTTCGCAATGCAGTCACTGCCCTTGAAGCCTCAGTGACTCAGTTCAATGCAGAATTAGAAAAAATCAAATCTGACCACACGTTTCAATCTTCGTTGATTAATAACTTAAAATCTGAAGTTGAATCACTACAGGCCTCCAATATTGCATTGTCGTCGCGGCTGGCCCTAATGGACCAACGATCACGTGCATCGAACGTAGAAATACAGTGCGTTCCAGAAAACAGACAGGAGAATTTGATTAATACTGTATTGCAATTAAGCAAAGTGATAAAATGCCCTTTAAACGATTCCCAGATTCACTATTGTTCCCGAGTGACAAAAATGAACAATGAAAGTCCTCGACCACGCTCAATTTTAGTTAAATTTAACAGTCCCCGACTGCGTGACAACTTCCTCGCCGCTACCAGCAAATTTAATAAAACAAATAAGGATGAGAAACTCAACACAAGCCACTTGGGCATCGGCGGTGATAAGAAGAGCGCCATCTATGTTTCAGAACACCTTACTGCTGAGCTCAAAAATTTGCATGCTGCTGCGCGTGCAAAAGCAAGAGAGTTAAAATACAAATTTGTTTGGGTGCGCGACGGGAAGATCTTCATGCGTAAAAATGAAGAAACTAATTACGTATTTGTTAAGAACTTAGATTTATTAAACCGTTTATCATAATTACGCTAAACTTGCTATAATGTTACTAATAGGCACCTTAAATGTTTACTATCAAAATGTTAGAGGACTGAAAACAAAAACCATAGACCTATATAATAACATAGTTTGCAACGATTTTGATGTAATAGTTCTGACTGAAACGTGGCTAAACAGCAGCGTCTCCGATAGCGAATTATTTGATAACCGGTACATAGTTTACAAGCGGGATCGTGAGAGCAGCGGTTTCCACAGTAAAAAAGGCGGGGGCGGTGTGTTAATCGCGGTTTCAAGTCGTTTCATCTCTAGCCGTATGTCAGATTTCGAGTCAGATTGCGAGGATGTCTGGGTCAAATTGGAATTGCGCAACAATGGCAAAATAATGAAATATCTATATATTTGTGGCGTTTATATACCGCCTCCAGTTCAAAAACACATATTAGATAATTTTGTAAGTAACTCTAACCACAATTTGGAAAACCATAGTGGCGATACAATTATTCTCGGGGATTTTAATTTGAGCAGTTTAACCTGGCATATGTCGAACAACTCAGCATGTATACCTGATACATCAAATAGTTTATTAAATAATATGCTTATAGATTTTATGGCACTTAATAATTTGACTCAATACAACTTATGCCTAAATAACAAAGAAAAAATCCTTGATCTTATATTTTGTACTTCTACCATTGGCAGCATAAGGAAATGTCAGGATCCACTCTCGGTAATTGACCCATTGCATCCACCTTTGCAATTTGAATTTGTACTTGACTGCATAGAATGCCTTAAATGTAATGACAATTTTAAATTTTTGTTTTATAAAGCGGATTACAATAAAATTATTAATGAACTAGACAATATTCCTTGGCTCAGAGTATTATCAGATTGCGCTAATGTTGACGAAATGTTAGCGGTTTTCTATAGTGTACTTAAATCTATAATCACTAAACATGTACCTAAATCTAGACCACGGAATAAAATAAAATATCCAGTATGGTTCTCAAATGGCCTCATCAGGGTAATAAATGAAAAATTTAAATATAGAAATAAATATCGCAAATACGGTAATCCCCGTGATCTATCGACTTTCGAACTATTGAGGGAAAGATGCACAAAATTACAAGGTATAAACTATAAAAAATATCTAGAACGACTGGAGACTTCGTTTACATCGAATCCTAAGTTAATTTGGTCATTCATTAAACATAAAAGAGGCAGCAATAGTCCATATCCTTCACAAATGTCATTAGATAAAAGAGTCGCCTCCACAGGAGCCGATATCTGCAATCTATTTGCGGATCAGTTCTCGTCAGTTTATAATACCAATAGAATTACTGTTCCTGATAAGACCTACGGTACTTCTAGCACAAACTATTTAACCACTGTAACCGTCACCAATAGTCAAGTATTCCGAGTATTAAAGAGACTTGACTCTACGAAGGGAGCGGGCTCTGATGGTATTCCAGCCATTTTCGCTGTTACTTGTGCCAGTGCACTTGCTCTACCTCTCACAATAATAATGAATAGGTCACTTAGCTCTGGTATATTCCCATCCATATGGAAGGATGCCTTAGTTATACCGCTGCTCAAAAATGGTGATACGAGATACGTCAAAAATTACAGACCCATATCTATACTTAGCGTTTTCGCGAAAGTGTTCGAATTGCTACTGTATCCGATAATATCATGGCACTTTAAACACCTTATTGCATCAGAACAACACGGCTTCGTTAGGGCACGCTCTACTACAACTAACCTGGTGTCTTTTGTTGAAGACCTCTCCCAATTTGTCGATCAAGGCTACTCACTGGATGCAATTTATTCAGACTTTAGTAAGGCCTTCGATAAAGTTGATCATGAAGTATTGCTCCATAAACTTTCGACAGCTGGTGTAGCCGGCAATTTGTTAAATTGGTGTAGATCCTATTTGGTAAATCGGCGCTCAGTGGTTGTACTAGGTGGATTCAAATCTAAGCATTTCGAGGCCTTATCTGGTGTTCCCCAGGGCTCGCACCTCGGACCCTTATTCTTTAATATTTTCATCAATGACATTACTAATTGTTTTAATCATTCAAAATGTTACATTTACGCTGACGACTTAAAGTTTTATAGAATTATTGACTCGCTTGAGGATGTGACATTGCTGCAGGAAGATCTAGATAATCTTGTTTCATGGTGCGATTTTAATGGTATGACACTGAACATTGACAAATGTAACGTTGTTCGCTTTAGTAGGAAAAAACAAGATATATCCAGGGCCTATTTTATCAACGGTGCAGTACTCGGTGAGGCTAATCATATTAGTGATCTCGGCATAACTCTGGACGGCAAATTACGTTTTAATATTCACATAGATAATATTGTAAAAAAAGGATTTAAAGCTCTAGGGTTTGTTTTACGCAATTGTAAAGATTTCACAAAACCTAAAACTAAAATTTTAATCTATAATTCACTTGTACGCAGTTCTTTAGAATACGGCAGCGTTGTATGGAACCCACATTACGAAATTCATAAAAATCGTCTAGAAAGCGTACAAAAACGTTTTCTTTGGCACCTGACATATAACTGCAATTTAGCTAAGAAAATACCCAGCTATGATCAACGACTAAAATACTTCCATCTTCAGTCACTTTCCGATCGTAGAAAGCTGCTGGATAACGTATTTCTATACAAACTGATCAATGGAGGTTTCGATGTTCCTCAGCTACTGTCCCAATTAAACCTAAATGTACCGAGATGCATGCCTAGATCAACCAAATACATACCTTTTTCATTAAAACCTGCTCGATCGAATCTTGGCCATTACTCCCCTTTAAACCGCATCATGAGGACGTACAATGTCGTACACAACACGTATGTCGGTAATAACTCCAACGAACAGTACGAGGACTACCCCTCTGGAAACTCCCGTATTTTAACTATGGTTGATGTTTTCTCTAACCGTTTGTCAATTTTTAAGAAATTCTTATTGCAATGTCAGTTTACTAACATTTAATAACTTATTATTTTTATTATTGTTTTTTAATTGCACAATTTTATTTTATGATTTATTTTATTTTATAATGACATGTATAATTTAACATTATTTTTAATTTTTTATTCAATGCTCTCTTATTATAGAATTTATTGTAATTTTTTATTCAATTATAGATGATAAAGTAACTTTTAATATTAAAAAAAAAATCTTAATAACACTGTATTGACTTGCTATAATTGCATTGAAACTATTTAAACTTGACCATATATTTAATTATTGAAAGCAATTTGCATCTGTAACTGAAGTGACACCTACCTTTATTTTCCAAATACTTGTGTGTGTGTGTAATGTAATAAGTGTTTACTTTGTTGATGCAATAAATAAATAAAATACGCTAGTATCAGACTAATTACTATTTAGGGAGGAAACTAGACGAAGTAGGGACGGCACTGGACGTTACAATAGAACCTGAGCTTTTGACCACGTAAGGACAACCCTAAAAACACAATTGACGTATTTCGTACTAGGAAATTACACGTAAATAAACACTCGCATTCTGAAGCGAGAATTGTCAGTACCGCGGTTGGCCCTTACATAAGACATTACTAACTTCAAAGACCCGTGACAACATACTTAGTCGCATTGAAGCTCACCCAACCGTCCCTTGCTGTAAAATACCCCGAGATCCCACATTACGTCGTCTATAAAAACTATATTACACTGTAAAATACCTCGGGACATTTTCCTAGGAGGTAAGATATTTGAACTACAGGATCGACTGAAACCAACAGCATAATAAGTCTAACTGTCTAACTTAATGTCTTAAATTCAGTATAATGAGTGTTTCGTTACTGTTCAGAAAAATAAAATATATCAATCCAAGAATGTTCTAAATAGGAATCTTGTATAGAAGCCTAAAATTAGCACCTAAAATGGTTTTTATTTCTCTAGGAATTTAAAGTATAACTTCAGATTTATATAAATTGCAACTTCAACTTTTGTACTGATTATTTAATCTTACAATAAAATTATTTTTAAATACAATGAATTTTCCGCGCTTTGAGCTGTCGAATTACGTTTTTAAAATAATTCTCGGGTTTGGATTTCGTCATTTTGGCCAATGTACTATTAATTTAATATACTCATATTGAAGCATATATTAAAAGTATTAAAACATGTATTAACGAATTGAAGATTACTTCCATTACTATGTCAATTTTTAAAACAGAAATATTTCATCAAAAATAGATCATATGTGTCAAATATATTTTTTAATTTCATTAATTATATCATTATGATTATCATCTAGTCATTAGTTATGAATTTCTGTACTATAAATGTATCTATGAATCTTGCCGGAATTCCGGCGAAGCCTGACTGACAGGTTACGCTTACTATTTTTTATTATATTCACCGCCAGTTTCTGAAAGGCTTGTCAAAATTTCGTTCATATAACACGCATATTAAAGTGAGAGTTCTATGAAGTCAATTCGAGTTTCTGAAACGTTGATTAGCGAATAATTTCTGAATAATCATGCTTTCTGC
>DWJN01004761.1:0-12089 GCA_018248895.1 Carystus phorcus
ATTGCTGCTCCTCTCCTATTCATCTTAGCGTGATGTTCTATAGCCTATAGCCTTCCTCTATAAATGAACTATCTTACGCTGAAAGAATTTTTCAAATCGGTCCAGTAGTTCCTGAGATTAGCCCGTTCAATCAAACAAACAAACTCTTCAGCTTTATATATTAGTATAGATATAACCTACTTATACTATACTTATACCTTATAACCTATTTAATACCTATATATGAGTACGTTCAACGTAATAAAATGGCGTAAACGCAATGCAGTTCTGACACGTACAGTTTAATAGCATTCCGAACACATTATTACTGAGCGTCTGCACTCCGGGGATCTGTCACGTACACGGGTTAATGAAGATCAACCTTCAGCTCCATTTTTACTTCTACACTTAACTTCATTCTTTACAACCTATAGTTAATAGTATCAGGCGTTATGTGGCGGTAGTCCATTGTTATCGAGTTAGTATTAGTATACTTTGCAACAATCGCGAGAGAAATGTATGACGGTATATACTCATAGAATTATGCGTAGCACCTCCTTCACACAAAGGAAACATGCAATTATGATAAACTAGTTGACCCCAGCAAACGTTGTTTTGCCATATAAATTAATAATTTATAACAATTTTATGATAACCATAAAAATGGTTATAGAGGGTTAATCCTAAAAGCTAGACGTATGCTGTCGTGAACTTTTATTAAGACCTTTTAGAGTGGAACAATTTTGTAATACATGATTTTTGAGTTACTTTCACCGTTTTACTCAGCGCACGGAACACAAGCTCAAAATTTTGCTGTTCTCGCAATATTCTTTATTGCTGCTTCTCTCCTATTCTTCTTAGCGTGATGTTATATAGCGTATGGGCTTCCTTCATAAATGAACTATCTTACGCTAAAATAATTTTTCAAATCGGTCCAGTAGTTCCTGAGATTAGCGTGTTCAAACGATCAATCACACAAACAAACTCTTCAGCTTTATATATTAGTATAGATATAGATAAAAGTATATACCAACATAATATACCATCACCATCACGTGTTTCACCCTGAAACCAAGCATCATCAGGGTAAGTTGACTCTACGACTTTTAGTCGCTAATTAAAAAAATATTAACTTTAAAACCTAAATAAGAAAAGCAATATTCTGTATTTCTATTGTCTATATTTATAACATTGAATGTAATTTCAATATTTACAATCAGTGTCAGCCCTTAATAAGATGTCTTTTTCAATCCTAAGGTGGAAACGAAATTGACATTTTAGTTTTTAAATATATACCACGTTCAATATAATACGTGTAAAACAATAACACCCTTATTTATTCGAATTCACGCTTATTATTTCAACATGTCGAAGTTTTATTCATTTTCATTTTGAATACCAATTCTAAAACGACGTAAACGTCACATGATGTGTCATACAAGACAACGGTATTAATTTAAACCTAAAAAGTGACTTTATTTGCATTAAAAATGTTAAATGTCTGCGATCATATTAGTTTACAGGAACTGATTTGATAGTTAATTATTTGAGTTTGAGCATTTGACACACAATTCGGAGGGAAAATTGGTAGATCTGTTAACTTATCAATTATTAAAATCAAATGAGATAATCATGCTTTCAGCAACTTCGCTGTCGTTTGACAGTTATTTTAGTATTTCTTTTTGTTAATCAACCTTTTAGAAACCAGTAGACATAATGACAACTGCATTGCAGTTCTAACGTAGCGTCAACATAGCAATTCGAAAACATTAATACGCCATATGTGTTCCGTTGCGTCACGTACAATCTTTCAACAGGGACAGGCCTGAAAACGTGATATTACGGTTACATGATACAATTCTTTATCGTTGTCCTGTTCCTACGAACCCTTATAAATGGTAAAAGGTAACATGAATACAGGTTTTGACTGTATTAGGGCAGCCTAGGATACATACCTTAATCTCATGCTGGTAGTCCGTAGTAGGTCGGTAGTAGGGTGTCATAAAATCCAACGTGCTCGGTAGTAACACTTTACGTAAAGATTACCTTCAACCCATCAATGGCCCGCTATTGAGTACGGGACTCTCCTCATCACTGAGGAGATCAAGTCTACTCCAGCAAACTGCTCTAGTGCGGATTGGTGGAGAGGTAAGTTGCCACCTCAAGCGTCGGAAGTTTTCAAGCCGCCCAAAGGCCTTCAACATAATTTAACGACTGGTATTTAGTATAACAATGGAGACCGACGGCTTAACGTGCCCTACGAGGCACGGAAATAGTCGAGAATTTTTTTCCAATAGCAGTCACCCATCCAGGTACCGACCGCCCGCAGTTGCTTAACTCTGTCAATCGCTTAGGATCGACGCGAGCAGTCGGACTATGAGCGTTTCAAATTGTTATTACATGATTGCTTCGAAATATTATTACTTTATACCCACTTTATATTTATTTTCCACTGGAAGCATACCTAGTGAAACGCCCGGTTACTTATTCAAACTATGTTGTTTAAATATTCAACTCTTCAACAATCCATAATCAACGTGTAAAGGGGAACTTTAACTAATTATGAGCTTGACCGACTATTTCATTTATCGGTAAACAATATGGGAAGCTAATAATATATTATTAAAGTAATAAATATGGTTACGTCACTACTGCTACGATAATAAATAATTTGTAGACCCTTTGTACGCTTTGTGACGATTAAGTCCACAATAATTATACACTATTAAGTTTAATTAAAGGAAAATATGAGAACATACCTTACGATGTAAAAGAAAAAATTATCAAACTTGTAAGCCAACTAAAGTTAAAATAATATGTTTAAAAAGCGCGATTTATCAATTTATCTGCACTTAATTTTGCTAAGGTCTTCGCGTAATAGTTATAGTATTAATATTATTACGAAGCCTTCAATATTATTACTTTTATTATTATATTACTATCACGGGATAAAAGTAAATGAGATTAAAATAAACAACATATATTTCACGATTTTCAAACGCTAGTTAATATAACAGAAACACAAATAAATAATTTACGATACAAAGACATAAAACATAGTGGAATAAGGGAAGATTATATAAATATAATCTCGTTCACTGGATAATACCAAATTCCTTGCTCAACGAATCGTTCATAAGAAGATAATAATGGCATCTCTAAATAAAAACATAATACCATCGTGGGTTAATAAAGAGCCATAAATTCTCTAAACGTATTGTTATTACGATGTAAAACTTCGCGACGGGAGCACTTTGGCTATAATTTAAATTTATTATCATTGTACTCTATAATTTGCACTTAATTACTAAAGGGCCTGGGAACTTTACTATTGCGCAAATTCTCGCAGTTGTCTATTAAAGGAACGTTAAAGGGTGTAGGGTAAGCGATATGTCATGATATTGGTTTTATAGCGGCTAAGTTATTCGTAAACGAAGTAACTTAGCCATTTTTGTGACATTTTACTTCGATCGCTAATAAGGAATCCTTTCACGTAATTTATGTAAAACAATAAACATAGAATACTAACTGTACATGGCGCGCGTTATCAATCCGTGTGTCCACAAAAATTATCAATTTCGACTGAAACCCATCAATCATGTCCGATCGATAAAATTTTCGTACCAAAACCTTCTTCAAAGAATTTTTAAGAAAAAAGACATCAGTACTCTGTCTCCTATTATTTGAGAGACTAAAAAGGACAAATAAACAAACATATTTTTTTATATATATACATAATTTTCTTCAGAGCTTTTTCTCTGGAAAACAATGGATCATGTGGCGGCTGACTCAAACAGGGAAATGGTATAGCTATCTAGAGTGGGTTCATGGAAATATATTAATACTAATGACCTAATAAAAATACGCAAATTTTAAGAAAAGTCAGTATATACATACATACGAGTATAAGAACGTTTTATTCTGTTTATTGAAGTGCTTTTGGATATATATAGATATAGTCCTATCGATACATTTTTTTTCAAAGACTTCAGGACACAGTTGCTAATTATGTTAATGCTCTATTTTCTACCATTTCAGAGTGCATAAAGGACAAATAAACATTGTTTTTTATATGTGTATCCTCAAGCCGTAGCTTGAGACACTTTTGTATTCATCAAGAAGGCATCTTTCATCTCTTACGACTGCCTGGTTTTCCAACATAAGATAGAGGTTATTTAAGCCCAACACAGCTAAAAACCATTGTTTCAAATTTGTTGGGAACCCAACATAATATTTACAAATATGTCTTGTCTGTGGTGTAACAAATGGCTGTACTGTGCGCTGCAATAAACCCGTTGATTATAAAGTATTTCCTTTAACCAGCGTAATACGAAACAAAATTTAATTCAATTTCAAAAATCCTTCTTAGAACACCATTTTAATTTGGTACAAGAGTTTATACCAAAAACTCGATATGAGGGGTTTGTATAAAATGGAATGGCTGCCAACGTTGTTAGACACTACAAAGGCGGTTGGTCGTGCTCCAAAAAGCCGCTCGATCAAAACCATTGTCCGCGACTGGAGCAGCAATAGGCAGTTAGTACTCGTTACTCGTTAGCTGGCTCTTAGCGAGCGACTGTCCTCATTTTGCGGAATACAAGATAATACTGTAAGCTCCATCTTCACATGACCTCAGTAATAATGATTATAATGGTCCTGCATCTTACCTCCATCGGGGGTCAGATTAAGTGTAGTTTTCTTTGTTTAGAAGTTGTTTATTAATTCAGTTTTTAACTACAAAAACATAGAGGAGGTTCTCGATTCGTCTGTTTTGTGTTTTTTTATGTGTTTGTTACTTTTTCCTGGATGAAAGTTGGTATCACAGTCCCATTTAAATTTCAGCGACATCTGACTAGTAGTTTCGGAGTTCTACTTCAATATTGGTATATTTATTATTGCGTATTTCATTGAAGTTGGTGTTAGATTAGTTTTAATGGGAACAAAATCAGTAACTGATCTTTATAGCAATAAATTATATGTATAATGTCACTGAGGTTGTTGTTTGTAGTAGTTTCTGACTTCGTTATGTGAGCTATAAGTTCCTAAATGAAATAAATAATTTACTTTGACTTTGAAGTAGGTAATTACTACATTCGTCTTTACAAATCTTTACATTCAACTGTATAGTGTAAATAGAAGTACTTTGATACCTGTAGAACATCTGCTACAGTGTGAAATTGAAATGTATGCCAGACACGCGTAATCGTTGTGCGGGGAATATCATAAACGATAATGATCCATTTACATAATTTAGTTACCTATATTGGAGTAATAAAATCTTTGTATCGTTGTATTTTAAAACATTCTATATTCGCTATTATATCACCGATCAACATACTCTCTTATTCGTGAATTGGTATAAATAACGACAAAAAATTAACAGATATTTCTGTAATAATTTGTACCTCGCCGCTAAAAATATGTCCACTAAAAATATTGGAGTAAGTAAATAATGTTTACTATTACATATCAAGAAACTAAATTAAGGTTCCACCCATCCAGTCGGTGTATTCAGGTCGTGGTGAATTTTACTCAATAACATGAATGTTATCTTTCTAATATATGTATATATTTTTTTTACACACTCATAGCCCTACACTAGGATACCCTGTGTCGTGGGTACCATGGACAACACAGAATGACAATTACACACACACTCAGACCGTAAAACTGAAATTTATATTCATCATTTAAATTTCCGCCTCGCTGGGAATCGAATAATAATAATAACTTGAACGGCGGTCAGGCGTGGTGACCATTACGCCACGCGGGTCGTCTTCTTTCTTTCTTTTTGAAGTTTGAATGAGACAACGTAATTATTAAACATATGAGTATTTTTTATTAATTATAGTTTAATGCATGACTGTAGTCCCATCTGATAGTAAGCGAAGACGTTGTCTTGGGTGGTAAAGCGCATTAACTTAGTAGAAGCCTATTCACTCTTGACTTGAAGACATTGACATTATAATCAAACGGTAACATCGACGCGGGCTATTATCCCGCTAGCAATACGTATTATAAATGATATTATTCTTTTCAAATTTTATAGAGCACAAAATCTATTCTAATTATGCGAAAAATCTAATAAGTGCTAAACTTACTCCCGAACGGATTCCCTGTATCAAAGAGCATGAACAATGCTGATCATGGAGGAATTAGCCAATCTATAAGTCAGTTTTAGGGTCCAAAACCCTTCAACATGGTTTAACGAGTGCTATATTTAGCAACTGGGACCGACGTCTTAACGTGCCTTTCGAAGCACATAAGTGTTCTAGAAAGTAATACCATTAACACATTTAAACAATTTACAACTTTATAACACTTGTAGTTCCATTTTCCCGTAAATCTGATTAACATCTTATATAATCAAAACAAATTGCTTTGCAAATATCAATTTCGGGAACGTGGATAAGTAAATAGAGGAATGTATCATGCGTCTTACGAGCAAATTGTTTACTTAATAGATGAAAAGAAAATTATATGTAAATGTTATTGGGAAACATCAGAGCATGATATATTCCATCGTCATGGCTCATGTATATTACTGATAGAAGAAATAGAAGCATGTAAACTGTAAGTTATATTCTATCAATTATCTTTGAGTTAGTTGCCAACAAGTCGTAGGATCATTGTGTAAAACTTACGAGTGTTCGATGTTATACAATACAATTCAATACACTTCTTTACACACATTCACAAGAGAACATAATTTAATACTGTTTATTATTATAACTTCACAATAAGTTACATATAATTTCCATTGTAGTATCCTACAACCAATACGGTAAAACTATACTACTTTAATAATATTGAATATACTTTTGTGTACCAAAAACCAGCATTATACATTTCCACGATTTCGTATGAAATAAAACAGTATATTACAATTTAACGGTGAAAGACTTCCGCATCGCAAGTCTTACAATGTTATCATATCCGAACCATCGTATACCGTGTAACACCGTTACCGAAAACAGGAAAACATAAATGTAATCTCTTCTGTGTGTTTTAACAAACTTTAGAGGCTCTTCACATACGCAGAGTGGCGATAAACGATAAACATAGACATACATATGCATGTGTACACGGTACATACACCAAAATAACATTTTTCACTATTTTGTTTGTCTGTCTGTCCGTTTGTTCTGACTAATCTCTGGAACGGTTCACCGAGTTTGATAGGACTTTCATTGGCAGATGGCTGATGTAATAAGGAGTACTAAGTTATTTTAAAATCTGGATAGAAAGTGATTACAATATTATAGTGTCAGAACATGTGTCTGCCATATAAAAAGTATTAAGAAATAACGCGTTTAAAAATTATTTGATTGATTTTCACTTTTACACATCACACTTGATTCATCACACATATCTCAATGAAATAGACATCCAATTTTAAATAGTTTTCTAAACTTATAATCATACTGGCGATCGCGGGGTTCATGTTGATCGATATATGTCATTACACTAATAAAGGAGGTGACGGGATTTTTACATAGCCTAAATGAAAACAACAATACAAACTTTCACCATTAAATGAAGCTTATTTCGGAGATTTGAATAAATAAATTTATGTATAAATAATTTTTATACATAAATAATTTATATACATATAGATAAGTTACGATATTTTTAGCTGCTAACAACGGCGGCGATTATTGCGCGTATCTCTACAAGCTCTCACGTCAAACGGGAGTGTTTTCATATTAGAATTAAAGACGGAACACCTTGTGGGAAGGGGAACATACCTCAAACGCGTGTTAATTTTCAAACGGAATCGTCATATTAGATTGCGACATTTGTAAAGGTAATGAGTCTTTTCTTCTCCTCGATGTAAAAGCACTTTTCCGAAACGGTGGTAGAATAAAAAAATTACGTGCATAAGTGTATTGAAATAATACCTATATGAATAAATGATTTTGAATTTGAATACATTTGACTTAGGAAGTCAAATAATATAAATAAAAAATATTTTTTCTTGTCATCAGTAACAATGCTCTAAAAACATTTTTCATCGGGTCATCTATACTATACAATATTTTAATATTTTTCACCAAACTGAAAATGTATTTTATCAGACGGAAAATTCTTATAATATCAATTTTTATCGGACCGTGGGAACCTAAATAAATATATTACTGTTAATACATTAATGGTCATAGACCTATGTTTGAGACCAGTTTGAGAGCTACTGTCTGTTAAGGTACATGATAAAAGTTTTGTAGACGAGATAAAAATTTAAATTTTGATATTCGAGCGATTTCATCCGCGTGCAATGATATAAAGTATCTATGATATTGTAAGTGGAATCTATTTCATTATCACCTATTTCTTTATGTGTTGCTTTCGCCGTTTCTCCTCGATGTAAAAGCACCTTTCCGAAACGGTGGTAGATTAAAAAAATGACGTGCATAAGTGTATTCAAATAATACCTATATGAATAAATGATTTTGAATTTGAAAATACATATAGTAGTAGTAGGTACAGAAAATAAAACGTTTTTAACAAGAAGCGTTCATAGTGTGGCGGCTCGCGTCGATCCTATACTATCGACAGAGTTAAGCAACTGTACGGTCGGTATCTGGATGGGAGACCGCTAGTGTCGGACATGTCTTGAGCGTTTCCGTGCTTCGGAGGGCACGTTAAGCGGTCGAGTCCGGTTGTTATCGTATATATCAGTTGTTAAGCCACATCGTAGGCCTTCAGGCGGTATAAAGACTTCCGGTTCTCTCCTTCATACTAAATACTATCTTCATAGTAAAAGAAGGACAAACAAACACACTTTCGCATTTATAATATTAAGAATGAATGTGTACATTAACACCAAAATATACATAAATACTAGCTAACTCGGTAAACATTGTTTTGCCATATAAATTATTTCCAGGGAATTTCTACTGTAGAAAAAAAATACTAAAAAAAAGTAGGAGTTGGTGATAGGTGGGTGAAAATTTACGGTTGTATGTATTTTTAATGTCACATTATGTCAAAATTATGTCACATTATGTTAAGAAATGTCCAAAAAAAATAAAATTAAATGTTAGGGGTGGACAACCCCTATCACTTAGGAGTATGAAAAATAGATAGTAGCCGATTCACATTTCATAAAAATCGGTCAAGCCGTTTCGTAGGAGTATGGTAAGCAACATGTGACATGACAATTTTACAAACAAACTAGATGATCCAGCAAACTTTGTTTTGCCATATAAATTATTATATTAGAACTAATATTATAACCATAAAAATTGTTATAGTGGGTTAACTTTAAAAGCTAGACATATGCTATCGCGGACTTTTATTTAGATCGTTTAGAGGGGAACAATATTGTAGTACATGATTTTTGAGTAACTATCACCGTTTACTCAGCGCACGCAACAAAAGCTCAAAATTTTGCTGTTTTCTCAATATTCTTACTTGTTGCTCCTCTCCTATTCATCTTAGCGTGATGTTATACAGTCTACCTCGTGCGTAGCGTAGCATGATGTTATATAGCCTTCCTCTATAAATGGACTATCTTAAACTAAAAGAATTTTTCAAATGAGTCCAGTAGCTCCTGAGATTAGCCCGTTCAAACAATCAAACAAACAAACAAACTCTTCAGCTTTATATATTAGAAGAATATAGTATAGATGATTACAAACATTAGTAAATATCTCAAACACGTTCGCTGCGTATTGCCACAGTTTGGCAGATAGTATGAATAACGTTACTCGGCCGCTTTGAAAAACTCAACTTTGTTTTATGTTTAAAAATAGACATTTTACGCCGCTCAACTCGACGTACCCACTGCACTATTTATAATACACTGCACGGTGCAAATCGTGTGATAATGAAACGAGCACTGGAGCAACGTGGTCCAGGATGCCGGTCGTCAATACAGTTTATAACAGCGTAATGATGACTTGCTTGTATACAAAAAAATGGTTTACTCTTATTATTTAGTTAATTTTTGACCACAATATCACATAATCGGAGACAAAGTATGAAAATGGAAACCTAATACTGTTTTACCTAAACCTTTAGTGTTACTAAAGTTTATATCTTATACTAGCTGACTCCAGCAAACGTTGTTTTGCCATTTAAATTATTATTTAAGAACTATTTTTATAACCATAAAAATGGGTATAGTGTGCTAACCTTAAAAGCTAGACATATGCTGTCGCGGACTTTTATTAAGAACTTATGAAGGGGAACAATATTGTAATACATCATTTTTGAGTAACTATCACCGTTTACTCAGCGCACACAACAAAAGCTTAAAATTTTGCCGTTTTCTCAATATTCTTTATTGCTGCTCTTCTCCTATTCTTCTTAGCGTGATGTTATAAAGCCGTCCTCCATAAATTAACTATCATACACTGAAAGAATTTTTCAATTCGAACCAGTAGTTCTTGGGATTAGTGCGTTCAAACAAACAAACTCTTCAGCTTTATATATTAGTACAGATACAGATGAAGCGAGTAAGGGTCGCTAGCAATATTACACCGTCTAGATTATAACACAAACCTCTGCATTGTCCCAACTTCAACCAGATAGTACATAACATTGTCGCTCGTAGACATCGACTATTTGATTAGTTCGCAATCGAATCGATATGCAATCCATTAATGATTATCCGCTCCGTTAAATTACTATTTCATCGCTGATACCTTCCAATTTTAAAACACCAATCTATTTTTAATTACACGTTTTCAAATTACTTTTTTATTATTATTGAGGCTGGAGTTGTAAACGGCCAGTACTGCAACCAGTCTATTTATTATAATATTGCTATTATGAATAGTTTAAGTAATAACTATAGGTTACAAATACTTTGTATTCCGTGTCTTTAAATAATTCTTCTGTTTCTGTATATGTCACGAATATTCTGTTCCTGTCATGAATTCGTTCTAAACGGATGGACCTATTTTGATGAAATCAAATGAATTTGTTTTATATTAGCTGTGTCCGCGACTTCAACCGCACCGAAATGAAGAATTAGTCAATATTCAGTTCGCAGTTTTTACGATGTCATCAGCTATCTGTCAGTTAAAGTCCCGTCAAAATCGGTGCCACCGTTCCAGAGAAGGGCCGGAACAAACAGACACACAGACAAAAATTGTAAAAAATAATATTTTGGTATACATACTATGTATGTATGTATGTACGTATCATATATACATACATGAATGACATAATATTAAAAAGTTTAAAATAGATATTTAAGTGCACAAAGTATACATAGCGAAACGAAGCGAGAACGGTCGCTTGTATTGAAAAAAAAATAACGCCACACACTCATAGCCCCACACCAGGATACTCCATGTCGTGGGTGCCTTGGACAACACAGAAAGACACACACACACCCAGACCGAGAAAAAATTTTAACTCATCATTTAAATTTCGGACTCGCTGGGAATCGAACCCAGGACCCTTCGGCGGTCCGGCGTGGTGACCATTACGCCACATAAGTCGTCTTGAATTTATTTTCTGTTATTCGGTAATCTAGTCCACTCACTTCACTCCATCAACCCGCACAAGAGTTGTCTGCAGTCAGAATTCGACGACTCGCATCCGAATTTTAATACTTAATTCCAAGGTTATAGTTGAAAACTACAACCCTAGGTCAAGTTACTTATAACCATTTATAACTAAGTCATGATAAAGGCTCTTCAACTACAATACGCTAATAAAAAGTCACCACTTAATTACACTGACAAATTAATACTGAAAACTTTAATATGGCAATTTTAATTTACATTTAAGATTTATTACTACAGACTTTCAACGCGACATTAAAAATATCCTTTGTATGCCGCAAGGAGGCAAACGAACAGACAGATTTCCTGATGGTAAGCGATCACAATGGACATTAGCAACACCAGAGATGTCACCACCATTGATGGCCAAGGAAGCGATGGACACGGTTCTTAACAAACCCCATTATACAATGGGGTACCAAGAAATAAACACTAGTTTGTATCTATTTAGTAGATACCTAATATTGTCTCACACGGACAGAGGGTAGCTGTCAATCGTCAGTCGAGTAGAGGACTTGGTGCGGGTTAGACGTGCGCCCGCGCTCGTGGGTAGTGAGCCAGTGATAGCCAGCCTGGGTGTCTCTTGAGTGA
>DWJN01004762.1:0-12089 GCA_018248895.1 Carystus phorcus
TCTTACACTAAAAGAATTTTTCAAATCGGTCTAGTGGTTCCTGAGATTAGCCCGTTCAAACAATCAAACAAACAAACAAACAAACAAACTCTTCAACTTTATATATTAGTATAAGATATAAGATATAAGATATAAGATGCTGGCGGAATGATTATTTTTATGCACTTCTATGTAGTATCAACTGGATCCTTTCCAAGGCTTTGTACTAAAACTATGCTTTTAAACATAGCAAAAAACTACTGTTCATTTACAGAAACAGACATTTAGACATTAATTTGTCTTCAATTGTTCGTAACTCGTTTACGATGCGACCAGTTCGTTATTATATACAGGTGTTGAAATGAAATGAATAAATCTCTATTTATGTTAAGTCCACTGTATGATTAGTGCAATTATTTCTAATTCAATTCAGTTTAGGTCATTAGACTATTTAGGTACTAGAATCTCTCAGAAATTTTAATTCGAGACTGAGATTATTACTTTAATAGTTGACAAAATTATAAGTAATTACGTGATGATTGACATATTTATTTGTTAAAGAAACTAAAAACACTAAATTTTAAGTGAAGCGCATAACAATTTAATCCTAAACATGCATTCAAATCGGATAAGTCGTTTCTGAGATTAGCGTGCACAAACATACAAACATACAGACAAAATGCAAAACATTGTTTTGGGTTCTCTTATATAAAGACCCACCATTATGAATTTTTAAATATATTTGCCATGTACAGACAGTATAGTTCAGTTCAGTTACAGTATTATTATAAATGTATAGATAAATGTAGATTATTTTTATTTTTACTTTAACTAGTCAACAAACAAGCAGACGAGCCACATTATGGTAAGTGAACACCATCCATGAACATTAGCAACACCAAACGCATCACATACGCGTTGCCGGCAAAAAAGAACAAAGAAATACTACTTTATTGTGTACTTATAATTTTTTTTCTTTTTATTATCTTATGTCAACAAACAGTACAACGACAATAATTTATAAATTAGTATTAAATCGCCGACCAGAATCGTTAGCCACAGATTACAATAAAAATGATATAAACATTGAAAGTGGATACATTCATTGTTTCAATAATAAAATAAGTTGTCAGTGTCTCAAACAAAACAGGCTGCTTCAGTATTACTACGACAATACTATTTGCGTAAGGTCTGTCGTCCGTTTTCCATATTTAAGAAATAATTGCTTAAATTAGTAGGGCCAGAGTCCCTTTAGAATTGAGTATTGTTATTACCTACATGATTGTAATTGGAACAAGTCTCCAGGCTAAAATAAAGGCAGTTGTAGCGCTGTCTTCTTACACTGCGATAGAATATCAGACAGGTGTTCTAGAAGTGATACAGTATTTTAGTTAATAAGTAAATAAAAATGATTATTTTCATTTCATTTTTACAATAATATGAGTCATAGAATTTATGTTATATTTATAGCGAAGATCAATTTAAATGAAATATTATATTATATATATTTTCGGTTACGAGATGTTCGAAATTTAGTGGCTTTGTAATACTAAATGATTAATATTGCCATTAGCTGCCTTGCTTGTTTTAGGATATACGTATATCATACAAAAATAGTCTTAAAAGTAATTTTTTTTTATATAAAAACAAATCAGATCTTTTTTTGTGAAGGGAAATCCAGAAGATACCCGACAAGTGATGTTAGATTCTTACCCATTAAAACCCCATCGGTCCGCAGATAGCCAATTAGGGGGGAAGGGGCTTTGGCATCTCCAAGAAACACGCCGGTAAAGGCATATCCGGTCTAGTCACCTATAATCTTTGTTTTAGTATGCGTGGCCAACAATCGCCGTTTAAATGAACAAGGGTCTTCAGTGGGTTCCTTCGTTCAAATTAAATAGGTTTAGTGAGGACGACGGAGCGTGTGATTGTGAAATTTTCAAGATAAGTGTCCCACTGTTTTTATGTATGAATATATTACTTATGGGTGCTCTAACTTCTTAGGAAGGATTCGTTAAATGGCCACTGAAGACAATGCACCTATGCTACGATTACAATGATACTTAGAGTAGAGAATTAAAGTCCAAATGGAATAAAATATCAGACTACAGTTTTGAAGACTTGATTCACAACTGTAAAAGATGGGGTCTAAGATGTTCCCTTCATTTTATATGATAGAACTAAAATATTATTTCGCGTGTTATCCATATAACCTACATAATATGTCGTAATCCTTATGTCATTAGTTAGTGGGTAGATAAAAGAAAATTGGTAAGATTGTTACTCCAATGTCTTGCCGTCATTTTATCTACGACAAAATGAACTCATTGGAAGATGTTACTGCAACAATAAAAAAATATCTATTGGATCAATTTAGTTCCTGCAGAAGCGCTCATAGACTGGCGGCTCATGTCGATCCTATGCGATAGACAGAGTTAAGCAACTGCGGGCGAGTCCTGGTTGCTGTGAACAAAGCAGTCATCAAACCTTGTCGGAGGCCTTCGGGCGGTTTAAAAACTTCCGAAACTTGAGTTGGCCACTAACCCCTCTACCAATCTGCACGGGAGCAGCGTGGTGGAGTATGCACTAGACCTCCTCAGTGTTGAGGAGAGACCTGTGCTTAGTAGTGGGCCATTAACGGGTTGAAGGCAGTCCTTTCTTGAATCCATTCAAATACACACATTGTTTTATTAAAATCAGTTTTAAACGCTTAGGACAAGGTAACTGACATATAACAGCTTTATACTGGTATACCTATATAAAGATCAGAATAATTATTATGTATTAAAACATAACGCACAAATGAGATGATTTACTCACCAAACATTACGTAACATCGCTTTGCATTTATCTTGCGTAATATTTTAAAATTCAAGGCACCTCTAAATTATTTTTATTACAGAATATGTTTGCAATATCTCAAATTTGTTCTATCAGAGCTTGTGAAATTTAAAACCGTACGGGATAGCTTTCAGCGATCCTGTCATAAAATATTGTCTGCAAAACTATTTCCAGAAGATTCTAACAGAGGAAAGCGTGAAAGAATATCGCGAGAATTTCCCGGTAAAATCAGTAATATGATTTGGAATTCTGATAGAATAGCAAACGGAACAAGACAAGCAACAAATAAAGTTCTTATCGATCAAAATTACAATCGTTATAAAATTTAACATTCAATAAAACGAAAGGGTTATTTAAAAAACGTTATTATGTCTAAGTATTAGATTACAAGAAAATACTTTTGTTTTATTTGTTTCTTGTTTCTTTCGTATCGAATCCCTTTATTTTGTCTACATCTTTCTTATTTTCTCTTTTTAGAGTTCCACTAATCAATAAGTAATTCCTGGGATTTCCCAAGCTGCAAATTGTATATAGATAATTAAAACATAAAAAATATGGCCTCGAATCCATTGATAAGGTAATTGAATCTATGGTACTGTATTCAGCAGTCAGAATAACTAAAATTGGGGAAAATATCATGTATGTACATAAAAATGGCTAGCTCATTGCAGTGACCATACACTACACCTAAAACCTTTATAGCTCTTATAAACAAACGATCAACCTTTAAAACCTCTTAAATACCTTCACAAATCCTATAAACAACCAACGAAGTAAGCAGATATTAGTCCAGGAAACTGAATGGGAGGATAAGTTTAAACTATAACGTTCTGAATAGATTTTATAAGCAATAAATCTCCAAAACATGCTAAGAAGTTTCGCTGTTTCTTCTCTTCATTAATAAAACACCCTCTTGATAACGGCAGTAGAAGAAAATAATCTCGTTCACAAGTACCGATATATAAAATACAGAGAACGTTTAAATGATTCTAAATTTGAATTTCAATTTAAGGTTTATCTGTAGATACAATCAAACCTTAATTTAAGTAAAGCATTTTATGTTCCAGAATTGGAACAGTTCGTCCGCAGATCGGTATCCATTTTATTCAACGCTCCCGTTCACGGTCTCCGAGGGACCCAAAGTGCAGCACTAAATTTTATGGACGAGTTGCTTTTGTTTTATTTAGTACCTACAATACAACTCTCGATGTTGTCAGTGGACGGAAATGAAAACGCTTTTATAATTTCTCATCCTTATTTTTTACTTTACTTTATATAAGTGGGAAATTTACAATACATCCGTCCAAATATCGTGTCAGAATCAAAAAATGTTGTTCAAAAATTTTGCGTTTTAGCGGTGAATCTAACTTTTTCGTAAGGTTTTGTAATAACTTCACTCTCACTTCATACTACTGTTATGAATCAAATATGTCAATAGATTATTTTTATTTGTAATCGATTTAAAAAAAAAGGAATTCGTCTGTAATTTTTTTATGTTTGTTAGATAATAGCTTTTTACTGGGTATTCCGATTTAGATGAATCTTTTTTTATTCGAAAACTGGCGCTTGTCATGTCGTTTTTGAGTTATTCCTAATAACGCGCATTTTTTTATGCGTATTACTTCTAAATTGTAATATTTAAAGCGTTTTTTCCTTTGTCTATTGATAGAGTGATTTGTTTTAATTGATTAATTGAACATTTTCTTTACCCGCTTAGTTTTTATGCTCATTCAGGGATTTTAATTATTTTTTTGTATTTAATGACTATTAACTATAATTAACAATTTCATACTTAAGAGTGACCTAATGTTTAACATTTATAATCGTAAAACTGAAAAGTAAAAAGGGGTAATGAAAAACGAATAACTAGATATTCAATTATCGTATTGTTTGCGTTATGCTAAAAAATCTTGGTTACGTTAGGTTTCGACGAGCGCTACATATAAAATTTTCATTTACGCCTGAACTTCCAGTTTTACTAGTCTGCCCTTAAAACCTTCTTTCATTGAAGAATTAGGATTTCCATACAAACCTGCGCGGAATTAATATGGCTCGATTCGAAAAAAACAGACTACGGTATGAACAAAAATGTACAATTTGGATAGGTGGTCGTTCATCGATATGGAGAATCTTAGCCAATGGATGTTACTTCTGCCACAAGCAAATACTATTAAATACACATATACATAATAATTATTTGTGTACTGGTAAAAATATTGACAGTTGTACAGTCCATACAACAAGTTTAATATTTCAGAATCGACATTCGTATCGCCGTTGTTCAACACTTCCGCGTTTCGTTGTCCTTTGGGATTTCTACTACCGCACAGCATTTTATGGATTGCCGGTTCTGTTGCCTAAAGCGTGAATATATTTTATAAATTTTATCAAAATAAGGAAAACTACAGCTTCTTTGCAGCATAAGGAGTTTCATCTCTATTCATGCTTTCGTTCAAGCTATCTTCTCTTGCTTACACATAGTAAGGCAGGTGATTCCTAATTAACTTATCCCTCACGATCAAGCGGTGGCTGAAATCAGAACTAATTTTGATTATAATATTAACAAAAAAAAACTTTTACACCAAGTTTATTGACCTCTAGATGAAGTTGAGGGGTTTTGAATAATCAAATTTGTTTAAATATTCCGACGTGTTGGAGCATTTGTGTCGTTTTTGTAACATTTCTTATCAACGCTCAGCTCCTATTTGGTTGTAGGGTTATATTATGTAGCCTAGCCTTCCTCGGTAAACGAACTATCAAATACAAAAAGATCTTTTTAATTCGAATTGGTAGTTCAGCTTCAGCTTTATAACACAAACTCTTCAGCTTTATAACATACATTATTCAGTAACAGATATTCACACATATTTTCGTTATACAAAAAAATCAAAACTGTTTCAGAGATAGAATCTGGAAGTTATTCAAAGCTTTTTAAAACTATCCATTCGTACCGCTGTTCCATCGTTTCTCTAGAACTCCCAAGAGACCTAATGTTGTAGTAAAGTTTACGCCTTTTCGTGTTTTTCTTTAGTAGTCATTATATAGACTTCTTTAAGCTTAGCTGTCAATGTTTTAGTTGCCTTGAACGTAGTTGAATACTAAATATCTAATGTTTAGTAAGAAAATACCTTACTAATATCTCAGTCAAGTTTGGTAATTTTGTAGAAATTGGCTTTAGCCCTTATCATCACTGAGGAGACCTAAAACATAACTCCTTCACGCTGCTACTGTACGAAGCAATTATGCTACAAGAAGGCCTACAATATGGCTTTACATCTGCTATCTAATAACCACTTACAATTTGCCTTACTGTTGCTTCCGAGTGCTTCAAAATTTGGTTTTGCTTTGGAAATTACGGCAGCCAAAATATTTTTTGCAGTCTAAAAGTTTTTAATCTTTACCTGTACTTCTAATTCTGATTTCGTGTACTCAAAAATGAGACGTTGATGCAAATTAACAACTCAATATCATTCGTTTCGTACATCTATGTAGATTTTATTTAGAAGCAAGACCGTTTCGACTTTTCCCTTAGGAACGCCCTGTATAGCAGTAAAGTTTACTGCCTTCTGTTTGGTATTGTTTTCTTTTCCACATAGTATTGTATGTTATCACAAAGATAAAACTTAATGTGCTTACGAAATGGCATGTTATATGCGGGTTATTATCAGGCTAATTCTTTATTTATTACCTCTTTATTTCGTAGTATAGTCACTCGAGCATGATTTGTACAGCTTGTGAGTTAAGAAACATAAGGAAATCTACTTATTTTAATTGAGGAAATTAAGCAAATTTTCCCCTTTGTAATTCTTTAATTACATTAGCTTGTGCCAATGATTTTGTGAATGAAAATATTGGAGTTCGACGAGGGAAGTATTCTATAGTCAAGATGAGGTAAAAATCGAATGAAATGTATTTTTATAACAGCATACATCTTGCATGGAAGGTTGATTTACACTTATAATTGGATGGAGAACCTTAGAACTATTAACAATTCTGGACCAAAATGTTATCTGTTGTCATACAATGTAATTCAGCAATATAAATAAATTGAAATTATAATAATAAATGTTCCTACATTTCGGTAATCCTATAACAATGACGTCTGAAAAGATCGCAATCACAGTCAAGAGCACTCTCAAGAAGATGGACGTAATTAAGGCGGACAAAGACTAGATTCTGGGAATAAAAAATGTTAGCTTTATGAATTAGAGCGACGGATACAAGCAAATAATTTGTTTGATCGCGTTACTTTATTAGTATTGAAATAAACAGTTTTTAAATTCTTATGTACTTACTGGACATAACTCCCTTAATATTAATGATTAAAGTGAATCTGTGCTCAACAGTACAAGTACGATTTGCTCTGAAAATGACCTTAATTCACGCCATTGAAAATTAATACTAGAATGGGTTTTATTAATTCCGCCGTTGAACTAGTATATTTATATGTCACTAGATACCTTAAACGGTTAGATAGATTTTGAACAATTTTTTGTGTGTGTCTAAGTGGACTTGAGAATCGCTCAGTTAGATTACATTTTCATCCGATAGATTTTGTTTTTATTGAATTTAAGTTATAATTAACTCGCTGTACCCGGCACGTATAGCAATGTATATAAAAACAAATTTAAAGAAAAGTTAGCTTAAATAAGGACAT
The DNA here is from genome assembly GCA_018248895.1 of Carystus phorcus. Taxonomy (NCBI): domain Eukaryota; kingdom Metazoa; phylum Arthropoda; class Insecta; order Lepidoptera; family Hesperiidae; genus Carystus; species Carystus phorcus. The sequence goes on from DWJN01004762.1 coordinate 7,478, forward strand.
ATTCGTTTTGATTCTATTTATTGAAGTGCTGTTGGATATCTACGGATATATTCGGGTAGATCTAGTCTGATCGATCAGCAAAACATCAACATTTTCATCTGTAACTCATCAAGGATGTGCTCGATCGAAGTAATTTTGGTACCAAAACCTTCTAAAGAGAATTTGGAATAAAGTTGCCAAAGATATCAGTGCTCATCATCATTTTAGAATCCATAAAAGACAATAAACAAACGAACAAACAAACATTAATTTATATAGATTTCTTTCTTATGCGGGAATCAATATGAAAATACTGTCAAACTATAGCAAATATTTTTTAACACAATGTGTGCTGAATAGTCATGTATAAAATGTTTAAGCAAATCCATTGACTACTTTTATGAGTTCTGGTAACAGAAAAGTACGCAAGTATTTTATTATCAATATAGTAAATTCTTTTCCACAAAAATTAACAGGTTAGAAACGATGATATCCCATGCGAAGTTCTCAACTGTGCGTGTTACCGTAAAATATGAAAACTTGTGAATCCAGACTACTTCGAAAACTCACAATCTCAATGTGATTATAGGGGTCTTATCGACTTTCCTACAATGTTCTGGCTGTAAAAAGTTTAGCCTCTCGAATGTAACATGTGTGAGTTCAAACCAACTTATACATACCTTTGGAACGATGTTAAATCTTTCCACAAAATTTTTTAACTGTCTTACAATAAGGTCGAGTTTAGTCTGTGTCATCAAATGTTTCCGTAACTGAATTGCCAGTAAGTTTTGTCAGTACAAATTCGCTGCGTATCTCGTCATAACGTTTTACTGTCGTCTTAGTAGCTACGTAAGTATACAAGTATCAAGAATGAAGGAAATTGGTTCGAATAATCCAGGAATTATACATTAGGAAGTAATATCAATACTACTAGTTATTTACCTTAAGGTCGTATTTTAATTCATATCAAAAGTAAGCATGTTTCATATTTTATTAATGATAACCCATTTATAAAAGTGTTAAATATAATACACAAGGATTACGATGCCTGTTTGGATGATATTTATGAGGAAGTTTTAAATTTCAAAACAATTCCCACATAAGACGGATATTATTTAAAATGTTTAGGTACATAAATCGTCACCGCTAAAATATCTTAAAAAATTTTAGAAAATTAAAAATTTCACTACCAATATTATTTCATTAATTATTAACGATTTAACTATCATAAAATTTTTGAGAAGGTAATTATATAAATACAATAATATTTGTTAACGAAGTGTATTCTCTCTTAACAAGAGGCTCTACAGGGTACGCGTCTATCTTTGGTAAGGAGGCTTAAAGCATGCTTCACCACATTAATGGTCAACCCAAATGTTAAAAGTTTTTATTGTTCGACGGCTGAGACATGGGGACTGCTATCCCTGGTAACAGACACATCAGGCTTGATTTACGCTGTGAAGTATAGAAAGGTTCTATAAATGTTTTGTCATATGCATGTCATCCATCCAATTGCTTGCATAACTCAGTCGATAACTTATAATTCAATTATCGCCGGGCATGAGCTTTTTAGTTACATTGATATGCCAAGTTATATTCAAAGCAAATCTTTATTCTTGACTTTTCTAATAGTCCCATTAATGGTCTATCGATTGATGTTTTATTTACAATGGTGTTTACGCAAAAATATCGCCAGTTGTTATCTCATTTCCCATATCAACCTACGGCATTCCTATTAATGGGTACGTTTTTAAATAATATGTACACAGATGTTCCAGCAATTTTTTTATCAAACGAAGCGCAAAAATTTTCTATCATAGGGAGTTTTATTGGTCAGACAAGGCGCTGAAGGCGATATGCGAATTTCTATACAGATTTATATTTCTGTCTCTTTCGGTTTTGAGATTGGACGCTGCAATTGAACAATATTATTTCGAAATGGTGGATACTATTTCTTTTCGACAATCCCTCTGGTACGGACAACATGCCGTCTTATTTCCTAAGCTTACCGCGAGGAATTTGTACAGCTTGCCTGCTTCAAAGTTTCTAACCACCTACGATGTGGGTAAAACCATTAGTAAGTTACTAAAATATATTGTCTATCCTGAACTACTTCACCACTATTAGATGATATTGCTTTTAAACATTAATTTACCGTACTCATAAAACATTGTTAACAATATTGACAAAAACAACATTGAAAAAAATTAAAAACTATTATTTTAATATTATTTATTTGCAATCGGTAGTCATGACATGACTTCTGATTGCATTATATTTTGTAATATGATACAGATAATAAGTTTACAATGTTAATTTTAATTTAGTTCAAATATTACATTACATTACATTACACACTGAGGTGTATTATTTATTTATAAGTTCCTCAATTCTTGAGGTTTCCTTAATTGTGTTTGTTATATTAACTATAAAATTATATGTGAAACGTTTAGTAAGAAATCTTGTCATATATTTGTGAAATGTCCACGTTAAGTAACAAATCTTGTTATATTTTTCTATACTTACATACATCTTTTCAACATTAAGTAGTGGGACGTGTACCTCTCCGTGATGTTTAACAAAAGGATATCATTCCAATTGACTAAGCAGTATCAAAAGAATGCATTAACGCTCGAGGGCCGATCCAAATGCATTCAAAATTGAACGTACATTTATTATAGATATAGATCCCATAACAATGTAAAAGGTTCCATGCCTACGGAAAAAATCTGTCGAAGTTCACGTTGTAATGGATTTGTCATAAAAGTATTTTAATTATGACCTTAAAAATTTTGAGAATTTGGAATTGACAATTTTGATTACCATCGACATTAGAACTCTTATTAACGCAGATTTTGCAGTTATGAAAATAGCAATGAATAATGGTGGATAATGATAATACTTAATCATAATTGCAGTCTTCTTCGTACCAAGAAGTTACACTGATCATTAAAATGTCTTTATTAAAAATTACAGTTAAAATAAAAGTCTAGTTTAAGTTTTTTACTTTAAATCATTGTATTGAATTGGTGGATTGAGTTGACCTTTAAGTTTATAAGCCACCACTACGAACAAAATTTATTTTAGACACCAATAAAAGATACAAAGATGAATGTTAAAAAAACTTTAAAAAAATATGTTTGTATATTATTATGTAAGTACATGACATTAAGATATTTTTGATGTAAATTACAAAAGAAGAATGTGTTAATAAAAATGCGGATTAGGACGCTCTTGTTACTGTTTCGACGTATTCATAAGAATAACATATAAGATTTGACGGAATCACTGATAAATCATCTAGTAATTAATATTTTAGACGTTTGGAATATCATTACAATTAATTATAACATTAGACGAGTACTTTGATGCACGAAAGCAAAGGATTGAACCCCTTCGTCTCCAAACATTTCCAACCACGACCTAGTGACCTTAAGCATTAATCAAAATCAAACGTAACCACTCCAGTCAATTAATTGTCAACATTCAGTCTAGAGACCCCTGTTTCTGTCAAAGTATTACAATAAGATGTAATTCTGTGTAAAATTCCAATTGTCGGCCCTTTGTACAATATTGAACACTTTCAATTCTTCAATTACTTAAAACATTCCCCATGGCTTTTCATTTGCGATGTTTAACCAAAGGCTCGACTTTTCGATTGAATGGAGCGCTTCAAAGAAGGGAATTATCGCAGGGTGAGCATTCAAGGATAGCTTCAAAAGGGCACAGATTTTCCTATTTTCTTAACGGAATACTTGAGGGTACTTCTAACAATTATCGTCAATAATGTGCGGGGTATTGTGTTTGCGTGTATCTTTAGGGGGACCGTCTAAACTACAGATACGCGAACTTTGAATGAATTGTGGATGAGCGGCGCGTTTCAGATTATAGTTTTAAAGCGAATTACAATTTTTATCAAACTTCTCATACATTATTAATAATCATCTCATACATAATTTAATGACGGAAGAGATCAAGAATCTATTTTTCACTTTTAAAAACCCACGAAATATTTGTAAATAAATGATTACAATATTAATTTTCATGTTTTCTTAAACCATGTACAAACATTGTTTACAACAGACAACTAATTGGAATTTATTATAATCTCTTGCTGGTTAAGAATCGTCTTGGCGTACTTTAGATGTCACTAAGTTCTGATTTATTTTAAGCTCTGAATTTCAAGGAATTCTCAGGTTTCAAGATAATTCCTTTTACCATACCAAAATAAGTCATAATTATTTTCTCTTATAGATATAATAAAACTGCAAATGATCGAGTACATTAATAATAGTCAAAATCGTCGGTTAATGACATAAGTCGATAAGTGACATATTTCAAAATTTTTCGAAAATGCTTTTTTTATATAAAACTTATTATTATTTCCTATATTTTTAATTCAAAAGTGACAATTTGTATTTTTATCAGTCAATGACAGTAAACATCACAAGTGTCATTTTTCCACTGTGTGGTTTTCCACCTTTTTTTATGTTGAAAAACGTCTCTTTGCTACTTGCAACCCGGACATGATAGTGAATATACGTGAGTTTTAATACAATAATGTCATTTCTCAAAAACGTGCATGAAAAATATTGATCAAGGTAAGTAATATGTAAAGAATAATGTATTATTT
>DWJN01004763.1:0-12089 GCA_018248895.1 Carystus phorcus
CTTTTGACCTTATTGTGTCTGCTAAAGTGTTTATTAGTAAGTAGGTATAACTCTCAAACGACTAAGGTGTTTTGAGAATTTTCCTATAAATATTAAGCGTATGCCATACGTATGCCACAGTATTGTTGACTGACCGATCGCCACTCCAATCTGTGTTGGTAAATAATGGTCCGGTACCGCTTACAACACTTACCATAATGAGGGGTCTTAGATAAGCGTAATGCATTTAATTGGATAACTTGATGCTGCTTATAATGTAAGTCGAGCCACTTATTTAGAAGCGCAGCGAAGCGAAGACTTTTAACTTTATCTAGTAATTTTGATAATGAAGTTGATACAAAACTGAATCTGTTAATTTATATCTCCCTATTTACATACGTACACTTTCACTATAAAAGTTTTTTTATATGACAATTTATATATTTGTTATTTAAATGTATTTTTCATATACTTATATATATAAAAGATTTATACTTCGGTGTGAATGCGACACAGAAATAGATTAACGGTTTTCGTTGTCAAATGACAAATAGACAGACTACTTAGTGCACTGCTGATTGGCTGTCGTAGACAACTGTAGAAATGGATAGTCAAACTTGACAGTCCTTGTGGCGCAATGTTCTCTATGCCATACCATTATAAGGGTCTAAGTTTAATAAAAAAAAAATGTTAGATTACCAAACTATATAGAGAAAATAGTTCTGTTTTTACTTTATTTTTCGGTTATTTGTCCAAAAGTCTATCATCGGTCTCACTACTGACTATCCATGCGGTCGACGTAAGGTACTCAGAACTTGGGGTTAGAGTAAAACAATGACATCCACAATAAGTAGGTATGAAGTAGCAACCGATATACTACGTGAAACGGACTGACCAAATGATAAGAGGGGCGCCACTGTTGACTCGCATATAGTAGGAGTGCATGTCCTGAGTACCTTACGTCGACCGCACGTAGTCAGTAGTGAGTAGTGACCGTGCCTCCGAAGGGAGGGAATTCCAATGCGTATCAAGGGAGACGTTTTTGCGACAAATAAATATTTACTCTTCAGTCTTAGATGTAACTGATCTGTTATGTGAGTGTGTAAGCATCGCTGAAAATCATAATCAAAGCACTGTAAGTGGCTCCACCTGTCCTTCACACTGCTAAAGCAACGGTTCTCAATCACTCTTGTTACAAGTGATTCAGCTCAGTACTATCACCCCGTTCGTGTCGCGTTTGGTATCGTGAATGCTCATTTCCGACGAAGACTACTTACCACCACTACTATTATTATAAATAGGTTGTAAGTCCGATATTATATATATGTATATATTAACCAACCAAGATTAAAAACATAAATCAGACTAAGAACGTTTTTTAATTTATGAATATGTCCTCCAGAGGGCGCTTTAATAAAATGACGGCTTCTTATAACCAGCGGACGTATACGCTTGTAGTAGGACACAGTCCTTACATTATATTCATCAGAATCGATAAGCTATCGATATCTGTTTGAATAACTTGCAGTGCTTAAGTCGCAACAAACTAAGTGTGTAATGCTGTCGACGCGTTAATATAATGCTTGGACTATGTCCTTAATATGGTACTTATCAAATAAATTTGTTATTTTATCTAAGTTAGAAGGAAAATCCTTAAATAAAAACATAGACAACCTCTGATAAATAGTTTCTTCTTATTTACTTAATATAGAAGGGTTAAGGTCAGCCATAATTATCTTTATAGCGTAATACTAAGTAGTATATTTTATTTTATTATTTTATTATTACTACAATATTACTTATTAGTGCTTATGCACTTATTAATTACCAATATTCATTATGCAAATTATTCTATTCTTCTTATAAATACTCGCAAAATATTTTGATTATGTTAGGAATTATTTTTATATAATTAAATACAAATGAAAATATTTGCAGTTCTACAACACGTTTTGGTTAGGATTTTTCCGTTTTGACGGGCAGTTCCAATGTTTTGTGAATGCACATATTTAGCACGAAAATACAATATAAAATACAAATACATATAGACATACTTGGAACTCTCGGTGTACTGTTACTTTACAAAGCGCTCACACTTAAATTTATTAAGCACAACAACAATCATTTTGTGTTTCGTCTCGAAACGGCTCGCGAAGGGAAGATGGGTAAAAGTCCAAAATGTGATTATTTCTTTGTATGGAAAATTTTTTGGTTACGTACTCGTAGAATTTATAACCCTTATCCCCCCCCCCCCCCAGGATTACTCCGGTGCATATGTAGAGGCTTCAAGGTCTCTTGTGAATGCACTATTAAACATGTCTATACCTAATTAATACGCAGTGAATTTACTACTTTATATAAACTACTATCATTTGTATAAATTTACAAGTTTCGCAATAAAATACAGTTTTAACGTCGCCACTAATTACTTACATCTCTAACAGCACTAGCGCGCGTTGTACTTGGTCTAATTAACGCCATATTTTTATGAAAACGAGGTAGTAACGTTAACGAGAATTTCGTATATTATTAGGTAGCGTTCATGTTACGAGAAACCGTTGTGATTAATTAGCGAAGTGCCTAATTAGCGAGAAGTCAAGTCATTAGTAAATGTAATTGAAACAAGCAAGCCATGGGCTTTTTCAAGAAAAAATCTCCGATTAAATTACCTAGAGTGATGGGATGGAAATATTCTGTTAAATACGTTCGCTAATGACGTTGTAAAAATGTTTGTATCTGCATGTTAGAATTGAACCGGTCACTGATGCTGTGGCCATGCTAAATTAAACTCTAGTGCTTATACACATAAGTTATAATTTACACTGATCACTGGTTAATTAAATTGTTATTATAAATTGAGGAAATTTAAATATGTCAACTAAACCATAAGTTTGTAGTAAAAAAATCGAGTAATAAAATGTTCAATAATTTTAATTAACATAAAAATCATTTTGTATTGGGTAAAATTGCTATTATTAATTTAAACCATTTTCGAACCAAAATTTCAACTACTAAACAAATTATATACCGACAAAACTTTCATGGATTTGTTTTTTGGAGTTCAATGACATACACACGAATAGACTAATTTTATATATACGAGTACATATAAAGATAGGTATCTTAAGTACAAAAGTTCGCTTCAGCTTGCATTTTTAACTACATTACAAGTGTCTTTCTCTTTGCTTAATAACAAACATACAACTAAATATTTTACAGAATACAGAAATGTGGACCGACTACTGTTCAGAATGCATAATATTTAGATACCATATTTTCTTAAGGCTAAAGTCCTTTTAAGGAGCGCCTAAATCAAACACAGTTCCTCTATAAAATTATGATAAGACATATTCGTACTTATAAATTATCATTTCCACACAACACGAGGATTATTGTGACAAAATAATGACTAACGACACAAAGTATCGAATAACAGAGGCAATTAATGTAGTAGGCGTACGATTTCTAGGACGCTGGGGGCCAATTACGAGTGACTCATTAGGGATTATAAATAGATAGGTTATTTTGATGAATATTCGTTTTATCACGTTTTGGAAACTTACGGTGCGATATCAGGCCGCAGAATCGACTAATTAAGTAGTATAGACAGTTTTATATTTTGTTTTTCAAAATGAATGCCTGTTCAAATTGAAACACTTGTAATCGCTGCGTCAAAGAACCATAAAAAACTCGACCTTATTTAAATACGATTCTCTCAGTAAATGCGCAGTGTTAGATAACTCAATAACTACTCGTATGCCATTTAAATTATGAATAGTCGTCGGAAAAAAGATTTACTACAATAAATTGTACTATACTTTCTATCACCATGACATGAGAAAATGATAATTTCCCTACGTCCTAATTGTAATATGAGGATACATATATTAAAAAATATATGCTTAAAAAACGTGCGTTTCAATGTATGTATATTGTAGTTATAAGTAACAAATTAGTTACGCGGTTTTCTATCGTTTGGTTTAACTAAATTAAAGTGGCGCTAATTAGGGAAGGAAATTTGCTTATCAATGGTCTTCTAAAACTGATTGGTATATAGGTAGACGTCGCGAAAGTGCTTAAAAAATTATTTGTTTTCTATATTAACGCAATTATGATATTTTTTTCTCTCGGGGAAATCTTCCCAATATACCCGTCGCGGGTTATGCGGCATTAGTACCCACTAAAACCCCTCCGGAAACACCAACCAGTACATAATTTGGGGAGGATCCGGGATCTCATGTGAACGTACCGGTGACATTAATGATGCCTGTCTTATATTAGCATCATTGTCTCATTACCATACAAGTCTGGGGCGTTGAAACCTCTTAACGGGAAAGCTCTGTGAATGTCTCCATCTTGAGTCCAAATCCCGGAACTGAAACATGCAGAATAACAGCTACGTTATAGGGCCAAGTCCTTCTTTTAACTTGCAATAAGACCACAAGATCGAAGTAAGGTTTAATACAGGCGTACCCTATAGTAATGGATTAATCTTTCGAAAATCCAGGTTAAATGTTTTCTCTTCGGGTTTCAATAGCAATATCAAGGCGTCAATCCATAAGCCGCGGTCACTTAAAAAAAAATACCACTTACTGACTTTTTTATCCTTTCTGTATCGTAATTACTTGACGTTCCTGACTTATTTATATACATGTACTAGCTTTTACTCGCGGCTTCAATCGCGTTGAAGCCCTTAAAAATATCACACATCATAACAATTTTCTTTTATCAAAACTATCTAAGAATATATGTACAAAGTTTCATGATAATTGGTTAAGTACCTACTTTTGGCGTGAAAGTGAAACAAACTTACATTCACATTTAAAATAATATAAGGATGTATGTATGTGATGGTAAAACTTTTAAACGAAAAACAAGATTAATTTTACAATAGAAACATAATTAAAAATATATAACTAGTAATGTACATAATACGTCACTTTAAATTTCCAAATTGAGCGATCACGCATGTATGGAATGTGTGAGTTTATTTTTATTAATTCCATAAAAACATGCATACGAAACTAACTCAAATTACAATTAAAATTCCATTCTTAATTAACCGTCTCCGCTCATGTGGAAACGTTATTCGTGCAAGGAAACCTTTTAAAAGTACCCTTATTTTTTATCTTTTTAATTAAAAAGGGTCAACAGAGACCTCTAGAAATCGGATACTACGACCTCGAATTATACGCATAGTACATGTACTGTATGTGACGATCATGTCTTTTGTGTTTTACTTCTCAGTAACTATTATTATTTATTATTTATATATATAATTTTTCTGCTCGTGTGTGTCACTGAATTCTTTCCATGGTTGAACCGATTTTGATCAAATTTTTATCTCTTTTTTTGAGTTCAAGAAAATGTTTTTAAGTTGCAGGATAAGATCTATCGAATCAGTTAGTATATTTATAATTTTTTGAGAAGTATAAATTTTGGGTATTTTATAGACAACTTTGTGGTAATCATACTACTTAAATAACCACGTCATAACTTCAAAACTAAGTATGACAATTATTATTTACAGATAACCTCTATATAACTAATAAATTCATTGCGCCATCTAACTAAATTACCTTAACTTATCTACCTTCCCATAAGTTAACACTTACCGTGTATCAAATAAATTTGTGCTTACTTTTATAAACATTATTAATTCAGTCTAAGTGTCATTGTAAAATAAATTTTATTCTCTTATACATTAATGATATTTCTAAATACAATTAACTTGGAATATTTTAGAAACATTTCGTAACCAACTGTAGCATTGCACTCAATTTGAGAGATCGGAGTGGATATCGAATCGAAGTGCAATAGGGTAAGGCATAAAGGCGAAAGATTGCATACCTGTGGCAGCCGAGGGTTGGTAACGTGTCGATATTTTTTATCGAGAGCTTTATTATCGTCATGGATTATTTTTTTAATTTACCAGACATTTTAACAATACCTCAAAGTCACTCAAACATCGTTTCTCTTTGAACATTGTTTATCCTATTATATATAACGTATTATAAAAACAAACATCTTTTCATAAACTAAAGCTATTATATCATATCAAGTAATAAAATTCCATGCGTTTTCTCGAATAGCCTACGTGCGTATATAAAATATAATAAAGATGTTGAATTAATTAACGATAAATTAGTTTAATTGCGAAACCTACAAAAAGAAACCAAAGCCTTCTAATTAATATTAAATTGTATGTCTTAATTAGTCTTATCCCCGCATCTGAGTTATTTCGTACGTTCATATTATAATTATTTTAACGATGAGTTTAAGCATCTAATTAGACAATGCTTAGATATTGAACAAGGTACAATTTATTGTTTTGAGTAATTTTCAAACTCTGTTAAAAATTCATAGCATGTTATCATATGTTAAAGATATTTTAAAGCTATGATAAAACGCACTTTCTTGCACCGGATATCTTAATTTCCCTCCGTTTTTTTTAATGATATCTACTTTGTGTTTCTTAATAGTAGTAATAAAAGTAGTAATTATGAATTAGTTAAAGAATTGCAAAATACAATCAAGTGCATCTAACATCTTCGTTTCTTACTTCTTATGACAATATATTAAATAGCATTTTTATTTCCCCACTGTCAACTTTATAACAACTATTTGTTAATCGAAATCATTGCACTTGAGATTAAAATGAAAGATACTGCGTGTCTAATCGGGTTTAGTAAGATGACGGACAGTCTTCTAATTAATATAGCTAAACAAGGCTGGGTGGTTCGGTTGGAATCAATTAAGCGTGGCGTTTGCCCACTTATCGAGCATTGTTCGGCAATTCGACTGATACTTGCTTTGTGAATCCCATCCCTACGGCCGGCGGGGGGTGCACGATGATTGATGGGCGGCCGGCTGCACGGAGTGTGCGAGTGGGATAGATGTACCACGTAGGGTTGACGCGACGAGTAAGGTTTTGGAAAAATGGATTTTAGACATTTGTAGATCACACATCAAGTGGGTTATCTGGTGTTCTTTATATTTAATATACGCAATTGAGCTAGTGTAACAGTGACGAAGTAATAATAGTTTAGGGAGTTTCTTAAGTTTTAAATTGTCGCGCATTATTTTAAGGTTTTTTTAAAGAGATTAATGATCTATTTGTTCTAATTACTGTTTTATGAAAAACTGTATTTACGCTGCAATGCTACGAATAATATTCGTTGCAATATAAATATGACACATATATACACGAAATTATTTTGTGTTTTGATTTATTTATCTGAAAATTTCATAAAAAAAAAATTAGAATCAACCTAAATTTTTTTTGGGTTTAAAATGAATTTAAGGCTATTTTCTAGTGCTCATTCCACTTTATGACCTAAGAAGACAATGACATAACAATACTATCAAACAAGCCACGGTAATCAATTTTAAGAATATACTTGAGGGTATTTATTACTTTAAAAGACCGAGATAACTACGAACAGAAGTCCTTATAAAACCAATTCAAATGTTAAATGGAAATGTCTAACAATTGTAGATACATACTTAAAACATGACAATAAGTAATAGAAAATTCGTGTCCACAAATCGTAATAATAATAGAGGTATTAACAAAATATTGTCTATGTAGAACATATATTTGGTAGATTTTTGGCAACCCTAGTGCTGGCGAGTAGAGTCGTCTGTCCCGCTCGCTCGCAGCGGGCCGGACCCGTAATTGAATGGCAATTACCTGCGCTGTAAATATGACACAAGCGCGTAATTGCAGGAGGAGCGTGAGGAACACCGCAGTGTGAAAGCGCCTTTGAGATGAAATATTGGAAACACGCGGCCATGTGTCTTCGGATTAAACGTTGGTTCTGTGAATATTTCTATGTTAGCTTTTTGTTTTATAAAAACCTCACTATCTTTACTAACCCGATGTATAAGGTCACCCAATGAGTTCATAAGGTTAGGTGAAATAGCAGGTCAAGGTTAAGGTTATCATGCATCACCCGTGCCATTTGCGGATTGGCAAATTTCTCAGTTGAAGTATTGATGCGCATGCAGTATCGCGTAGAATAGAAATCTAAATACATACATATACTTATATCACTGAAAGGTGACTGACTGACATAGTGATCTATCAACGCACAGCCCAAACCACTGGACGGATCGGGTTGAAATTTGGCACGCAGGTAAATGTGATGACGTAGGCATCCGCTTAGAAAGGATTTTGATCAATTCTACCCCCAAGGGGATAAATAGGGGTGAAAGTTTCTTAACGCGAGCGAAGCAGCGGGCAAAGGCTCGTATATAATGTAACCGTTGTAATACTTTAAAAGTTATGCTGAGTAGTCTTCCGTCGTTTCTTTCCGATCCTAAACAACTTTTCTTTTCTTTCCTGCCTCTTTTGTCTTGGTTGGCAACGCATTAGTGATATTTTGGTGATACTAAAGTGCATCGGGGACGGTAACTTACCCTCATGTCGCTCGTTTGTCGGATAATCATAAATCAATCATAATAAGAAACGTTCATAATACTCTTACCAACGCACTAGAATTCCGTATACCACATTGCACCAACAGACAATTAACACATCACAAACTGACTGACAAGAAAGACATGATCAAAAACAAAGCAACAATTACATTATTATTACAAACGTAACACGTAGCAACTAGCAGTAACTTTATACTTGACATTACGTCACGGTTGGTGGGAAACCCAAAAATATACTGAATGAACGTGGATTTAATTACACACATGGTGGCGTAACATAGATACTGTTCACAATGCCGCTTCGAATTAAAAGCACGACGAATGATACAATGAAATACTTCTGCCTGGTACATGGATAGAAATTTAGACCCAGTAAGATGGCTTATTTACAAAACAAATGTGTTTTGAAATAAAGTCTGTGTCTCAAGCCTTAATATGTAATTGGTATAATGCAGACAACTTTTAATATACATACTAACAGACCCGGCTGCGCGTTGCTGTGACTAAGGTTTACATACTCAATTTAGCCGACTAATTACTGTGTACTGCCATCTGTTAGAATGTTATGGAACTAATACTTTGTAAGATACTAAACAAATAATTTGCAATAAAATAATATTGCGACTATAAATTTAGATGTAAGCTATCCTATCTTTCAAGGTGGCAGCTCTAGTCTATCCTAACCAATCGAAGGAGTTAAGAAAATCGGCTGATAGGCAGATGGGTGACCGACCGCAAGTGACATAAGTTTCTTGATCGTTTTCGTGCTTCGGAGGGCACGTTAAGTCGTTGGTCCCGGTTATTATCGTAGATATCGTTAAGTCACGTCGGAGGCCTTGGGAGGGCATAAAAGCTTCCGATACAAGTATCGGAATTCGGAACAAACTCAAGAGTTTGCCACTAAATCCTCCACCAATGCGCACTGGAGCAGTGTCGTGAAATATGCTCGAGGCTGACAGTAATGAAGAGGGACCCGTACAGCCGTGCCCTGTAGTGGACTATTAATGTATTGAAGCCATAAACCTCCGATATCTCTTGCAAGTGATATCTATCTCCATAATTTAAGTATCTTACAATTTCTCCGAGTCATAGAATAAAACATAACTCTAAATGAGTATTACGCAATTTTAACACATATTTTGTACAGTTTATTATTCATAAATAAAGATAAAACACAAGTATGTAAAACGGATTTTAATTATCAAGTAACGTAATTATAGCTAGAAATGTATCTCGGCGCACTTGTCTATAACGAATTTTAATTAGTCAGTAGAATAATACGCTTAAACTCGTATATTATTTAAGATTATGATTGATATTTCATTTTCATCATAAATTGCTGATGTTTATGCAATTAATTATGTAACTTTATAAACATTCTGGACTTTCTGCACATAATACCTGTACATCTATTTATAAAAAACGTAGTTTTGTAAGATATGCTTAAAGTACGAATGCAATAAAAGAATAAAAAATAATATAAAAGAATTTTTCTTGTCGGTCCAGTTGTACCTGAGATTAGCCCGTTCGAACAGTCAAACAAACTCTTTAGCTTTATATATTAATATAGATTAAATATAATTTTATTAATGCGATCAAAAATCTATCTAATTTCAACATAATCTGTTTCATATAACATTATAAACTTCGCTTTGAAGCCTAAATTAATCAATCGATTATCATGAAACTTTGAACCTGTACACATACATATTCTTAGAGGTATTAAAAAGGACATACCTAGAAATCTTTGCTTTTATTTAAGGCTTTCAACGCGAGCGAAGCCGCGGGTAAAACATACTTTGTAATAAATCAGTCATTGTTATAATAAAATTATTACTTTACTTTTTGAGTAATTTATAATTGGCAGATAGCGGATGTCATTGTTTGTTTAATATTCTCAACGTTAATTAGAATTAATTCCGTAAGGTGTGGTGCATATGGCGCCGTAACCGCCGTTGTGCCTCGGGCGCTACCACCTGCCCTGTAGGGTGCGCATGCGCAAATGCTGTAATGAGTTGTAAATAAAACTCAGCTTATTTTCCCGCCACCTGATGTACTCGTAATGTTAGCTTATAACCGTTTTACGGTTGAAATAGGTTCCGTTGAACGAAATCCGCGCCGCGCAGTGCAAAACGAATCAATTGAAAGGTATTGATTTTCCGATGAGATGAGAGATATACATATATATATACATATATATAGCGTGTATTTTTTTATTATTATACATATATATTATTAAAATTATATATATATACATATTTATAGATATTATTTATTCGATGGCTAGTACGTGTAATTGTTAATTAATATACATATATACAAAAATTATTTCGGGGATGTCATTGTCATATTGGTAGTTTCTCTCTTTATCGGCAACTTAAGAATATCAATGTTCATGATAAGAGGTTGTAGTGCCTAATATAAATGTAAGTAATAATGCACGTTAATATTATTACTAAATATATTTAGGAACAAAACCCCCGTATACGTTTACAAATCAAACCACGATTTGCTTTCGTAACGTAACTATATACCAAATTATGAGTTGATCCCAAACGAAAATTCCCTCTCTTGTGGGAACTTCAAAATAAAAACATACTTGTATTTAAAATAATAAATACTATAATTTTGTAACTGATTAAACACGATTCAAATGCAGCGCCCAGAAACACGAAAGATGAATTTTAATATGTGTTTGGTAACGTAAGGAGAAATAACATGCTAGACGTACTTCTTCCAAATGTATATTGCGTGTGAAGCGTAGACAATATGTATGTTTAAAAGTAATACCTATACAGTTATTAACTCCTTATTTCACCTTCTATTACTACCATAATTAAGTTCGTATATGTTCTTTCTTTATTTTCTCTTTTATCTCGACCGTCAACGAATCAGAGCATTTTGCGTTGCTGGTTTTCTTGAGCGACCACCACTTATCATCATGTTGCTTGCTTGCACATTTGCTGGCTCTTTTTTTTCTATATAAGTTAATGCTTGGCTACAGTCCCTCCTGATGGTAAGCGGTGATGTAGTCTTGGGAATGAGTACAGTAATGCAGTCTAAAGATTTTACGAGTAACATTGCGATTGGGGTGCTTTGATAATCGGGTTCGTAAATCCGGCGACTTACGTTCACGTATGTACGTGTAGCACTGGCCGCTACATCAAAGCTACGTACGCTTGAATGACGTTGCCATTAAGTAATAATTGAGTGGAACTAGTTCGAAGCGCTCATACAACTACGATCATCCTATGTCAATAGCTAGTAACAGAGTTAGGCAACTTGGATATATAGAGTAAATATGAAATATTTAAAAAACGTTTGATAAAAACGGGTGAACATTGTATCGAGTGCAGTTAATGCTTATTTGCTAACTAACTATAAAATACATATATTCTACCTAATATTCCTTTAGGTTATATAAAGATTTTTTGTATTTTTTTCATTTGTTGTCCCATATAATTACCCTATTTTACCTTGTCATAAGGTGGAGTGGATGTATTAACTTATGTAATATAAATATATAAAGCTGAAGAGTTTGTTTGTTTGTTTGATTGTTTGAACGGGCTAATCTCAGGAACTACTAGACCAATTTGAAAAATTCTTTTAGCGTAAGATAGTCCATTTATAGAGGAAGGCTATAGGCTATAGAACATCACGCTAAGATG
>DWJN01004764.1:0-12089 GCA_018248895.1 Carystus phorcus
TAGGTATTTTAATATTACTAATAATAGATTAAACATAAAAATATATTAAATTACGATTAGTGTCAACTTCCCTATTAAATCCACTTATTTGTCCACAATCTACTGACATACAAAATAATTTATATATATATATAAATGTGTAAATTAATTACATAAAAAATCAAATCAAAATATTATACTGTCTGTAAATAAAATAATTTTCATTATAATTAACGACAACAAATAATTGTGACAAATTACTAAAATACCAATATAATTATACCATGTACAAATTTTATCAATTCAGTAAACTTTGTACAATATTGGAACATGAAATTAAATATTACATACAATAATTCGTCATAATGACGTCATAATTGTCTGTGAATTGTAGTGATGGTATAGATGTCTTTTGAAAGGGGTCAGTGTAAGAAATATATTAGATATAAAATTTTATTTACCATTATTATGATGATTTAAAAACTGAGTCTTTTTTTTTATTATTTATTATTATGTAGCAAAGAAAAACAGCCCCTTTAGTATGATATTTGGCTCAATATCAATGATTTTAATTAGAAAGTGTACAACAATGTATACTTATTGTCATTCAGGTCTATATTTCTGATAGTTAAATAATAATGTCATCACTTTTAAAATAGTTTGATTGATTCATAGTAAATCAATTAGAACTCCTTTTATGACTAAAAAGTATTTCAGCAATTATTTTAAAATTTATTCTTAAAGTTTAAGTGCTATACTGTCCTTGTGGTAATCAAATTAGCAAATAAATTTAATGAGATACCAAATATATTATTATCTTGAAAAAAAAAAGGCAAATTAGTCTAATATTGAAATATATTATTTTGAAAGAGCAGTGTTTTTAAAGACAGAGATGCTTGAAATATAAAAAAAAAACAGACTGATGTCACAAAATAAATGTAACAATGCTGGTTCATGAAATTTGAGAGGCTAATTAACGGATTGTTGAATTGACTACTCTGTACTATTTTATTTTGTTATCACAATGAAAATAAAAAAATACTTTATATATAAGTTAGGGTCAATTGCTGAAATTGACATGTATAATCTATAAAAAATTCTATAAAAATTATTTTAATACAAACCTTAGTTCGATTCCTCTTGGTTCTTGCATCGGGAGTGGCATCACCATCGGTTCCTTTTTTTGATGGAGTGGCCCCATCACTCTTGTCCGAAACCTGTCTTCGTTTCCTCATTGGAGGGGTAACTGTAGCTAATTTCAAAGTAGACTTGGGTGTCACCTTAACTTCGGCTTTTAAAGGTTTAGATTCAACTTTCTTCTCTTCAACTTTCTCTTCTGACTTCTGTGGCTTTTCAACCTCTTCTGGTTTTGAAGATTCAACTTTTTCTTCTTTCACTTCCTCTTTTAACTCTTTTAATTCTTCCTTCTTTTCTGGTTTTTCTACAACAGGTTCCTCTTTTTCCTCGGTTTTAATAGGAGTTTCCACTTTGGGATTCTCTGTTGAGGACGGTTCAGGCTTCTGTGGAGATGGAGGCTTGTCTTGACTGTCGTTAGCTGATTCCGGGACTGGTTTGTTATCACTTTGTGTGGGAGCAACATCAGCGGTTTGTGCAGGTTTCAGTTCAATGGGTTTAGAAGGTGATTTCTCTGGTGCTTCATTGGCAGTTGCTACTTTTGGCTGTGCAGGGCCATCAGCCTGGGCTACTGGGTTTGATGCTTCACTTTTCTGTGGAGTACTAGGTGCATTATTAGGCTTTTCGGGTGGTTTTGGTGTACTCGGTGATGTCTTTGCGATATCTTGCTTGTCCTTATTGCATTCTGGATTCTGTGGTTTCAAAACAGCTGGTGTGTTTGTGCTTGGTTTAGGTGATTCAATGGTGCCATTTGCTTGACTACTGGAGTCCGGTTCCTTCTTCTCTGGTGTTCTTGTTAGAGCCAAAGGCTGTGATGGATTCACTTTGTCCTGAACTAAACTTAAGGGAGCACTGGTGCTAGGAGCCTTGCTTGGACTCACAGCCAGCAAGGGATGCGACAGATTACCGTGGTGGCTCATATTTTGTGCCATTTGTGCCATGTTTGCACTCACAGGGGCCATAGAAGGCGCGGCGTGGGGTGGCAACTGTGGCGTGTTGGGTACATGGTGTATCAAGTTCTGACCGACTAAATTATTTGATGCGTGATGGAGGGAATTCTGTGCACCTTGCGGTAGACCGACGGCGTGATTGGCTGTGGCTACGTTCGCCTTAGCGGGGCTCGCCTGGCCTCCGGGCTGCGGCACCCCCGGCTGTGATAGCGGCTTCAAAGCGGAGTTCATATCAAGCTTCACTCACTAATCCGCCACCGATTGACCTGAAACAGAACGCATTCACGATACTGTTGTTGTCATAGGTTAATACACCGAAATGTCTTTGACCCAAAACAATAATTTTATACATAACACACTGTCTATCTATAGGCGTACGCGCGCAAGAACGCGGAGGTAACTGCCCGCTATTATGTCCTTTCTATTTTTTGCACTGTTTGTAAACCGAAAACGAAACTTTAGATAGTTACCACTTGCTATTTAGACGATCGCAGTTCATGAAATAACGATGTGCGTGAGGCGACCGCAGCGGAGAGAGCCGCAAAAAATATGCGTTGCTATAGCTAAGAAACTTCCGCAAGATCCTGACCGCCGTCGGTTATGCTTGTGGTGACACAATCGATGATCCTTGCCGAAGGGCACTTGGCGTCACTCGCGGCAAAATAATTCCATGATTATCACTTTTTATCACTACTTAGCATACGATCGTATCACATCCGCCAACAAAATCTTTCAACAAGTAATTAATGCACAGTACTTTAGAGATGGCGTCGGCCTAACGCGCATGCGCCACCCTATTTCTTTCTCCTCCAACGAAATTGTAGAATGAAACGAGGCCCAAACGATCAAATTTTTCTCAGAACATTACTGTCTTTTTCTATCATATGGTTACGCATCAATAGCTTTCTCACTCTAAGCGTTCAATGTTGTCATAATTTTGACGTATACTAAAGCATGCATACTACTCTTAAAAAATAACGCTAAATTCATCATTACTGTATATTATATTTTATTTATGGGTGAAATTACTGGCACGTTGATTTCAGACTTTTGTTTATCGTTCATATAAATATTTAGGTTGAAATTTGTACAAATTCTAAGAGAAAGAAGTTGTAAAACTCATTAGGCGACATTTCACTTTAAATAAATTATTTGATTGGACCTTTACCTTTTTCCCAAATAATATATTCTATCATAGGATCACTATTAAATATTAAGTTTAATTTTAATTCTGCTTTATGGCACGTTAATTTACTACTCTATAATGAATTAAATGTATAAAAACGTTATCTTTAAAATTGGCATGGAGATACATGATTACAAAATAAACTGGGGTTTGTATTTACAGTAACCTTAGTTTATATAAGAGATGAATTCAAATTGAAAGTGCTTAGCTCCCGACTGTGATAATAAATACAATATTTCACGTGAGTATTCGCGCCACACCACAGAGCGCTATATTACGACATATCATACGACTGAGCTGTGTTTTCAGTTTTACGTGTTTTCTCTTTCGTTTGCCTGCCGAATATAATGTTTATAATAAAATTTATCAGTAGTATTTTTTGTTTTTTTTTTTCATAATTGTCATTTTTATGATTAATTAATTACAACAATAATAATCTGTGACACATCACACACATTTCTCATTGACAGCAATGTTTTGTCTTGTCTGTTTAAAAAAAAAAGTAATTCGTAGTCTTGAGTTGCCGGAGTTATTATTTTGTATTTATTAGAAAATCTATAGTTACAGCAAAACAAATAAATCTAAGAAGCATTTCAAGTATTTTAATTAATTACAGGGCATCTTTTAATCGGCAATATGGTAACTATGTCTTCACAGATTTAATTTAAAAACATTCGTAAAGTGGTATAACCATAATTAACTAGTAACATGGTTCTGTTTATTTGCTTTTACAGGACATATTGACGAGACCAGCTGAAGAATTCGGAAATGATGAGACCCTCGAACATCTGTGGGCCGCTAGAGCAATGGAACATAGCGATATATATTTTAATGTAAGTGTAACAAAACCATACAATTCTATAGAAAATTTGTGAATGATACATGAAAATATGGCTTTAAACTTCAGGTTTTGTGTTCCGTGGATACCAGATGGCTTCGGTTGACTCCTCACGACGACCTCATATACACACACTTCCGACAAGATTTTCCAGATCTCGACATTGCGTACATTAAAGAGGATGAAATAAAAAATAATACCAATAAAGCAAAGTGGCGTGTATTCTGCGAAAAATTCAAGACTATAGTAGAGGATTACAGTTTCGGTACATTAATGAGAGCAGATACGAAAGGTGACTATTCGGAACAGAACACAATATTAGTTCCACGGGTCCAGTTCTATGCAATTGAGATAGCAAGAAACCGAGAGGGACTAAACAACGAAGTTAAAAAGAGATACAAGTGTGCTTCTAAAGCTAACTTGGAAGCTCAAGAACACAAGACCCAGGTTGCTGTGTAGGATGCCATTATGAAAGTAATGCATATCTTACCATAAATATAGTTTATTGTAAGGTCTGTCCATAAGACCGAGTATCTAAATTTGGACCAATGTAACCAAGAATGTAATTTCCATGTACTATTGTTTTAAACAATCTATAATGAAAATGAATAAGCTCAACCATTGGAAGGCTAGTTCTCAAGTGTCACCTCATTTCTGCTTACAAAACATCATTAGGACACCTGATAGAGGCTCAACATTGTGGTAAAACAATATCTTTATGTGTTGTCAATGAATGGGTTCCATGGTCTACATCAAGATATCTCATTACTTTATAGAATACTCTAGTATGATTGTGACATTCAAAGCAATAATATAACATATTAGTGTGCTTTAATAGTTATGTTCTATAGATTTTAAATTTAAAAATGGTGTATCCATAAGGCTTTAGTTGGAGCTCCCTAAATGTGATCCAAATATTGTTGCTTTTTTTAACTTCGAAGGTACTCTCAAACTCAAATATACTCTCTAATAGGAGGCATGAACAAATGTATGCAGTTTTAGAAGTTAAAAAGTAAATTCACAAACAAGGAGCCTACTATTTTATCGGGCTAATACTAAGAGGCATGTGATGAAACATTGATAATAAAAGCCATAAGAATGGAACATAATTTTTATACCACATATTACAACAACTTACTATAATAATGGGATACATCATTGTAAATTAAACTGTGTGATTTATGTGTTTAGGTTCAGGTTGTATAGATACCAATTTAAAATCTGCAGATGTCACACCACTTCAGCGCTCTCAATTATTATGTAACTGTGCTTTTGGGTATTCTAAGCCAAGCATATCCAAGAAACATTACATGAAATGTACTTAGGATGCCAGTCTATTGATAGTTGACTTCGGAAGCTAGTCATATTATCAGTAGTATCAATAGTTTTATATTGGACTGTAATAGTGGTCAATATTAGGTATACTACTGATAGTTTTGCACTATCAACAGTTAACTAAAATAACTATTGATACTATCAATAGTATCACACTATTGTTAGACAATGCTGAATTATTATGTAATGCTCTTACAAGATCAGTGTACACTATCAAATCTTCCTTGTGGGTTGGATGCAAATCAATAATGATCAATCATTGATTCATATGAATGTATAAAATAAGGTTACTGCTGTCTACATTTGATATGTTTATGCAAATTGTACTAACAGATGGTTCTTTATTCAAAGTTTTGAGTGATTTTTATAGCCTAGAGTAGCCTAATTAACTGTGATTCTTAAGCTGCTCAAAGTTGTTCTATAGATGTATAGCTGGTTCTATACTCATCTACAAAGAATCCATGTGAAATAGAGTACTTTTAAAATTAAATAAATTTAGTGTTTATGATTAAATTGGTAGTCACTTAATTCTTTTTTACATTTAATATTCTTTTAATTTCATTTAAAAAAATCTGATTTCTGTAGTATACACTACACTTATATTTGAAAATAATAACAAAATTGTAATCAAAGCTTTTGAAACATGTAATAATTTGTAATTAATATTTTCCATTTATTAATTTTTCAAAACAAAACCTAAAAATACTGCAAAATTGAAATGGTATTAAAAATAAGTTCAGACTACAAAAAATTCAAGGAACCAATAGGTTGATTTTTTATGGCACTTCAGTATCCTATTTCGGAAACTGAGTATTTTTAGACACCTGATAAATCAATAATATATTATATTTGATCAGGTACAATTTATAATTAGTGCATTACATGCAAAATGAGTCCATTTAGTAATTAGAACCATCATTAAATAAACATTATAGGTAGTTTATAAAAGTTTTTAATTATTGTAACTGCTATTAAGTAAGCTCCAAGGCAGTCTCAATGTAATAATAAAAAAGGCAATGTTTTTAAAAAATGAATGAGGTCCTCATTATGCTCATACATTTTTTGACAATAAAACATTTTTTACTGAAGGTAGTTATTAATTTATTACCTCCTGAGTAATTAAAATGAATTAGTTTAATATCTACTTAGAAAAAATACTTCCTAATCATCAACATTTTCCAGGGGATATTCTGTCATTATCAACCCTCTTCCCCAAAGAGCATCAGCTATTTGCAATTTGTCTGATTCGTTTGGAATTTCCAAATCTTCCACTGTTACATAATTAGGGTATGATTTTATCAATGTTTCTATTGCCGGTGCCACATCTTCATCTATTTCAAGGAATGGTAACTCATTGCCATGGTATTCAAGAGAATTTTCAGCATAATAATACAATCTAATCCTCTCTTCAGATACCATCCTAAAGATGTTTTTTCGTAAGAGTCTGATTTTGGTGCCAAGACTGATTTCTACCCTGTTTACTACCTTCCCGCCTTCGATCATCACATCAGAATCACCATAAACAGTAACAGCTTTTTCTAAATCACTGAGGACAGGTGGTAGAACATCATGCTGATATTTCTTAGCCATTTGATCTACTGCATCATCAATTGGCAAATAATCTTTAATCTTATAGAATAGAGTTTTGATTATTTCTTCTACCTCAGTTTTACGTGGGCTAATATCGTCAGAGTATACTAGACCAAATTTGTGGTAAATATCAAAAGGTAAACCTCTTCTAAATTCAACATTTTCATTTATTGCAATTTGGAGGGCTGCTGGGATTAGTTTTTCAAAAAGATCAGCCCATGAGTGTTTTTGATACATGCTGACGGTAACATGTAATGAATGTTCTCCATCAATGGTAGCACCTTGATGTATGTAACCTCTTGGGAAATAAAGCATATCTCCTGCTTCTAATGTCACTTCTAAGATCGGCTCTCCTATTTCATCATCTGTGAAATTATTTGATGAGACTCTTGGTAACACTTCATCGTCTGCCCTTGGTTTGTAAATCTTCCAAAGTTTCTTTCCCTCTGCCTGCAAGATGAAAGCCTCAATGTCGTCATAATGAGGTGCAAATCCTTGGCTATCTGGAGGTGTCAAATAAGCATTGGCACCAACAAACGAGTTGAAAAATTCTTGTAATGTAGCATTCAATAGATGTAATTTTGGAATATATGTTTGCGGGTTCAATAATCTTATGCTGCATCCATTTAAGTAGGAGTCCCAAACGATGTGAGGGAGAGCCCTGCCCTCCGGATTGTGTGTTTCCCTCTTTCCTTCAACATAAGATGTTACATCAATGTTCTTAGTGAACTGAATGTTGTCTGTACGTAACATGTTATCTATGATGGGAGTTGAAATAATATCATTATAATACTGAGGCTTTTTTCTAGCAATATGCAATGGCTTTTTTTCCCAGACATTGTTAAGGAATTCTGTTGGATTGTATGGTGCTATCATCCATTTAAACAGTTTTAAACCCTCTTCGGTGCTATCAGTCTCTACTGGTGTGAATTCTATCCCACTGCTGGAATGAGAGCAAGCATCGTCATCAGAGTTACGAGCAATCGTATTATTTACCGGAACTGGTACTAATTGTGGGATTTCCTCGACCTCTGAATTTGTTGGCGGTTCCTCATCATTCACTTGTGTCTTTTTCGCGTTTTCTTTAGATTTCTTCTTTTTCTTGTGAATCTTCTTCTTACCGATAGACTTTGGTTCTTTTGATTTTTTTTGTTTTCGCTTCACTTTCTTCGCAAGCTCCTTTATCACGTCTTCCTTTAGATTATTTGCCAAAGATTTCGGAGAGACCGGGGTTTTTGGTTTTTTCTTTTCTTTTTTCTTCGGCTGTTTGTTATTTTTATAAATAGCAAAAGCCGAAACCGGTGCTTCCATTTTTAATAATGTACCATGAACTTCAATGGTTATATAAATGTTAAATTTCTTATGAAAACAACAACATAACCTAAAGGCTTAAATTTTCCCCAAATTATTGTTTCCGTACAGTTAATGGTTTTAAGGTTGTTTTGCTTCTTTGATGTAATTACACAAAGTACTATTACGTTACACTACATACGGTTTAAAACATATTTCTCAGAGTTCAAATTATTCCCATACAATTGAAGTACACAAACCACAAAATGTGTCTGCCTTGATATCGGCGTGTTTCCACCGTGTTTCAGTAATCAGTAGGTATGTACTTATGTACTTGTCCTTGGTCTTGTAATCTTTATCGGCGTAAATGAATTTAAACAAATAGCAATACTACTTTCAGAATATAGGTACCAAATTACTCTTTGAGTGTTACAGACTAAGTAAGCAGAGTTGTTTCATTTATTATTTATTAGTAGATAAAAACATAAACTTACTACCTAAAATGGATTGAACATTGCTAACAGAAAACACGGGCAGCAGTGTGACAAACACAGATCACTAGTAAATAGTGACAAAGCGGCGCGGCGCCGCGGCGGGGTACACGATTAGTGTACAGCAACTTTACTCTAAGTGTGTTCCTAGCCTAACCCTAGGGTTCCGCGATACCTCGATAGGGGTTCCTCAAGAATTTAGAAAAAAAATCAAATTACCCCTCTCTGTAATCTTTATTACAGAGAGGGGTAATTTGATTTTTTCTCTATGTATTCTTTAATACACTTTTAAAAACTATTGTTTTCTTGTAGGGTTCCATCCATTATTTAGCTCCCCAAAAGGGTTCCGTTACCAAATAAGTTTGAGAACCACTGGTTTACAGTATTAATGTTATAAATCAATTAACATTCATAAAAAAACTTTCGGTATTGATTAATGTATATATAGTTCAAACTGAAATGTTATAATATAATTATTTATTTAATAATGTATTAATAAAAGCCATAGCTACTTTTCATAGAAATTGCATCAGCGATGACGGAACGATCAACATTATGAAGGGACACAGAAATAAAAAAGGTTCCTCTCGCTGGCCCGTTTTTCTGTAAACATTATTCAGTCCATATTGAGTAGTAGGTTCTTGGCCGTAGACAAATCATTGAATCGCAGTGTTGCCCGCTTTAATTAATATTACTTATTATTTTTAATAAAATAAGTTGTACAGGTAAATTAATCAAAGATTTAGTTCCTTAAAAAGTGATAGATATATTACTAATTAAATAGAATTGGAATGGCATGTGCAGATAAGGAGTAAGAAATTGCGAATGAGTGTATAAAAATAAATGACATCTTAATGGACTCCTAAACTACTTAACCAATTTTAATCTAATTTTGCACATCATGTGCAGTTTGCTCCAATCTGAAAGATAAGATAGTTTACATCTCAATTTAAAGTTGCAATATTATTTTATTGCGAATTATTTGTTTAATATCTTACAAAGGATTAGGTAATTAGTCTGCCAAATTAAGTAGCTATTTAAACCTTAATTACAGCAACGCATGGCCGGGTCTGCTAGTAAATTATAAAAATTAATCAAGATTGAAGTAATTGCAAATGTAATATCTTGTAGTAAATCCTGCTACAGGACGCCTGAGATTGTCGTTCACTATGGTCTACCTGGACCTAAATACATATGAAATATATCAATTTTTATAGATAGGCTCTCATGGTTCCAATATCAACGTGTTACAGTGGCCTGCTAATATCAGAGTAAGCCTAAACCGTATTGACGGTAATCATGTTTTTTATGTAAATAGAAATTAGTTAAACAAACGAACCACCTAATGGTCAGTGTCCCCCATGAATATCAGTACCAAGGCATTGATGACGGATTGGCCAAAAATGAAGCGGGAGATCTGAATTATTTTTATGCAACTAGCCAATAAACGACGAAAAGAGCCAATTAATGACCATGGACATTCCGTGGATATCAGTTACACTTCTCAAGATTCCAGTTGGAATACGTGTAAACAATACGAGAAGGGATATGTCACCTTAATTGTGTTTGTTTTTCATTACAATACACAAAGTGTTAAGGATGTTTTGGACTTAGGACAGACGTCTCTCCCCAGGTATAAATAAAAGCAATATTATTCGTTCTGAAATTTAATCCAGATACAGTGAGTGTTACATCACATGAGCGTCGTCACGGGCAATATGTTATAATATTATAAACGTCACTATTACCTACAATCCTCTTTCTATAACATACACTGTGCAATATGGACAAGGCATGGACCATAATTGCAACTACATTATTTACTATAAATATATTATTTGAAACAATAAATTTATTTTTTGTTAAAATGAAATTATTTTATGGATATTTAATAATACACAACAATGGTTGTTAGAAATTTGGCACATGTCTGTAAAATAATTGATTAAGTTCATTGTGGTTTTAAATCAATGTTGATTACGTGTTGAGAAGTTAAATCTCATTTCGAACACAGTTGAGTTTTTGGAATGGGTTACATTTATTGCCAGTTTGTTTCGGTGCGTAATCTATTAAGTTAAACACTGTCTGCTGTGTAACAAGATTATTAATAACTAAATTACATTTCTTCAAAGTGACGCTTGGTTCTATTAATTACAGGTATACAGAGGCGATTCTATACTTTTTGTTTTATAACTTGGGTTTCATAAACACTTTCGAGAGTCAAATTGCGCCATCGCTTCAGAAATTCCTACGGCTAGTAGTCTTACAAGATTTGTCCTCGAAACGATTAGACGTAAAGGGTATGGGTGCCTTTTTTTCTAGTGGCAACACTGTAATTTAATATATCCTGTCACCAAAACGTTGTTATGGGCTGCCACAAACCCTTTACAGAATAAAGTATTTTAAACATTCGATACTGACTATAACGCGACTACGTTGACTTTGAGTCTTCTCGATTTCACTATTGGCTTAAACTAAAATACAGCATACACCATTAATACAGTAAGAGATAGCTAAGTAAATAAAATGTCGGGTGCGACCCTAAATAATAATACCTACAACACTGAGCTCTTACATACATTGATTTTTTTTTCAGCAAACTCATATATCTTATTTTATGCTAGACATAGAATTATTCTGAATATATAATATTTTAAACGATCTCATAAATAGATAAATGTTATCAATTCTTTATATTTTCTAACAATTTCATAAATCGTATATCTTAAGTTACAAACGATACATCATCTAAAAATACCGTGCAATTAACTCAGTCAGTATTCGAAATAGATAAAGTAGCGATTTCAGGAAATTTATAGGTCTTGCCAACAAAAAAAAATGTGTGCAATGAATTATTCTTAAATATTTGTAATCTGTAACGCGGTTAGATCTCTGTAATTTTATTAGTAATATGAATAAAAAATATTCATATAAATACAGTATAAATAGATAAATTTCATCCTAGTAAACAAATTGTACCTGCGGACTAGGATAAGGGTTTATCGAGGGATTTTGTTATTCCAATCTATATCGACAGAAACTAAAATATCTCAAACGCTACAAGGTACGTTTTGGCCCACATGCAGAATATAATCGTTATGAAACTCAACCTTGTAGCGTAACATGGCGTAATGGTCACTACGCAGGACCGCCGTTCGAAGGGTCTTGGGTTCGATTCCCAGCGAGGCCGAAATTTAAATGATGAGTATAAATTCCTACTCTCGGTCTGGGTGTGTATGTAAATGTCTTTCTGTGTTGTCCATGGCACCCACGACACAGGGTATCCTAGTGTGGGG
>DWJN01004765.1:0-12088 GCA_018248895.1 Carystus phorcus
ATAGAACTTTCACGTTAATATGCGTGTTATATGAACGAAATTTTGACAAGCCTTTCAGAAACCGGGGGTAAATGTTACAATTGACGTTTGACAGTGGTTATGACAGTTTATTAGTTATTTTTTCGTTGATCGGCCTTTTAGAAAACGGCGGTATGTTAGCTGGATTTAAATGAATATAAGTATATTATAATCTGTCATATGTGCCTATGATTTCAGAGACGAAGCGCGTGTAATATTCGTGAACTATCTAACGAACTACACGCCGAGCAAACGAATGGAGAGATTCATACAGTTCTTTGTGACGCAACTGAATTTCGAACTGCAACATGGCAGAGAGTCGTCGCTTAAGTTCCTAGATATGATTATTAACAAGTTCCCTGTTGTAAGTTAATACTTCTGTAATTAATTAAGTTAATATTGTTTAATAGAAATAGTTTGGATTCGCTAATAAAACTATTTAGGATATTGCCCTAGATTGCATGCTCTTTTTGTACAAAGACATCTGTAAATAGTATTTGTGATAGGACTGAGCTTTCTTCTTACTTTTAAATATATTTTAAGTTCTCATGCCTCATGTGATATAAATTGATCTATCTTAATCAGTAAGAGTATAAAAATACTTCCTATTTGCTTCGATAAACATATTAAAGGCGTCTTATGATTTGTTGTTAAAATAATTAAGGTTGTTAAGTTAATTAGTTCCAGTTTATCTTGAATATTATTCAAATTGCTTGATCATTATCATCATAAAAACATGTCCTATCAATCACCTAATCCATAAAGTATATATATTTTGATTATAGCGGGTACTCACGATATTTGTATTCTTTTTTTCATTCCTTTACCGATATTTCGACCCAGTTACATGGATCGTGGTCACGGCGAGACTGACAGATCGTGAGTACCCTCTATAGATAAAATGTTGAGTGTCCGCGATGAAAGTAGTTTAAAATCATATATAGTATATTTTGATCGATGAGATTCGGCTCGAAGGACCAAAAGTTCGAATCATACGTAACCTTTTTATTAAATAATCATTATATTTCTAGCCTCAACTATCGAAGCACGCTGCGTACATGTTCCTAGCGCTGGGTACCTGCATGATGAATGACAGTGCGCCAGAATGTCGATCCTCGGCCGCGGCTTGTATCGAGAATATGTTAAAGAAGTTTCCAACGATGGAGAGGAACAAGCTGTTCGATCTAGTGCTGGCTTTCTTTAAAGACACCCGGGTATGTTTTCTTATAAGAATAATATCTGGTTTGAAAGGCCCTACTTCACTTCATTCTGGGCCAACACCGTATTGAGAAAATATTTTTGTGAATAAATGATTTTGAATTTGATGTAGTCTGATCAATTGTAGGCTATTTAAACATGATATATATAAAAACTGCAATAGTAAAATGCCCAATTTTATATTTACATTTAATTAATCACTGTTCTACGAAGACAAATGTTTTTACTTAATCCTTCAAAACTCGTAATTCTAACTAAAATACCTCGATTTAGCGCTGGAAGCGATCCTAGATAAGTTATTGTAAAAGAATGAGTCTGCTAAAGGATTTTCAATAACTGTCATACACTATTCCGCTTCCTTCGTTCCAACTCTACAATTCTATTTAATAAATTTTAATTTCTATATTTCCAGCCGGTACATTTCGAGTTAGCAGCACAACTAAGTATTCGTTTTATAAACGTAGAAAAAGAAGAATTCAAAGCACGACTCCCAACTCTTTTATCACTTGTGAGTGGGAAAATTCTTCTACTCAGCAACGATATAACAGAAGGGCGTTTCGTTAAAGTGACCTTGGAACAAGAGGAGAATAAGACTGATGAAGAGAAACAGAACGAAAAGGATCATAGTTTGATCCAGATGTTGAACTTAATTGATAAGATTACAGTACATTGCGTGTCTACTTTGAAGAATAAGAAATTTGCCAGCGACTATGATGATATAGCCCAGCATTGTCAAGCGTTGTTAGCTTATCCACATGCTTGGGTGAGGCTCAGAGCGGTTAAGGTTCTAGGGCAGATATTATCAGTGGTGGATGCAGAGGAATTGGATCTCGTGGCGAAGCAGAAGGTGGAGAGTGAGAGAGGATTTATTTATTATGAAACGGAGAATTCATTGCGCAGTTTAGTATTAGACTTGTGTGCTCAGTACACGCCGAATGTTTCGAAGGATATGGCTGATCAGGTATGGTGTGGTGATTTTTAATTGATTACAAATATGATTTAAATTAATGCTTCGTAAGTGTAGTATATAGGTTATTTATATGGTTGCATTCTTACAATTAAACAAAATATAACTTCAATAGAATGATGTGCGGTGTAACCGGGTTACCGTATAAGCATTAAATACCTACGTAGAATTTTTGAACTTGAAATTTAACGTTATGATTTTATGAATAATAACGCCACGAAAATCGAAACTTACCCTGGATAAGCTTTTAACTTTACTATCATTCATATAATGTAACGATCGTATTTGTCAAAACTTTGGTCCTTCGAGCGGGATTTTTTATAATCACACACAACCATTGTAATTACATTTAGAACAAATGTGACGTTATGTTTTATAGCTATATATATTTTCATTCAAATTTTATATTGTGAGTGTTAAAGCCGGAGTTATGATTTCTGTGGGATATGGAATAAAGTATATTTAATTATTTCACTTTTAAACTTGTCTAAAATCTATAACTATTACATAGGTATTTAAAATATGTAAAGAGATTATTGGCCTTAGTAAAACTAATATTCAGGACAGTTTGTTAAATTTTTCCCACGATAATGTAAAGGTATATTTTTATATAACATAAAAAGAATAAATATTTTTTCTTTAAACAAGAATACCGTGTATGAAGGTTATTAGAATCTAGTCCTATGGGATATGGAAATTGGAATGAATAATTATGAAATTTCCACAGTATATGTGCGAGGTCGCAAATGATATTAATTGCAGGTAACATCAGCCCTCTTCGAAGTAATGAAAGTAGTTCATTCTATGTCTTTCTTCCAACTGTCCAACAAGGAGGCAGAGAGTGTTAGTGACATGGAAAGTTCTGGAAAAGTGAACATTCGATGGATATTGTTCAAACTGAGGAAGGCTGTCAACGCGGAGGTAGCAAAGGCTCCTAATTGTATGAACATTGTAAGTTACTACCAACTTTAACTCTATTATGTACGCCATAAGGCCTTATTAAAAATGCGATTATTTTGAATTGTAATTCTATTCTATCGTCTTTAAATCTTTATGTATATAATTATTGTAACCGTGTGTATGTCGCTGAACACAATGGTTAGACCGATTTTAATAGAATTTTTGTGTCTTAATGATTGGTTTATATTCACACTTTGATCCGATAGAAAATATATTTTTTTGGTGTTGCTAGACAGCTTCTGGCGATTTCGTAAATCTTTTTATAAATATTAGCGTTTTGTGCACCTTTACCGCGTATAAAGGAACGTAAATCGCAAGGAACTTAAGCCTGGAAGTGTAGTTGTTCTAAAAAGGGGGTAAATAGTTTTTTCTTCACATATTAATATATAAAAAATGAATGAATAACTTACAACTTCTTATTTGTTTACCGATTTAAATGAAAAACACATTAAATGTTAAGTAAAGCCCATGACAATATAAACCTAAAAACTGCATTCAAATCGGATAAGTCGTTTCTGAGATTAGCGTACACAAACATACGAACAAATAGACGAAATGAAAAAACATTATTTTAGGCTCTCTTGTGTAGGTATATAAAGGCCCACAATATGAATTTGTAACCAGAATACATCTAAGTTCAACCGCATGTGGCTGGTTACACCTAGTTGTAGCCGGCTAAAACTAGGTGCAGCCGCACTTTTATTGCTTTATACTTTTATGCTATTAGCCGTAACATAATATATTATATATTAAGACTAGCTGTGCCCGCGGCTTCGCCCGCGTGAAAATCTGTGTCACAAAGTTTTTCCCGCGTATACCCCGACGCCGCAAGAATTCTAGGATAAATAGTAGCCTGCATTTCTCCATAACCTGCTCTATCTTCCACATAAAGTGCCGTCAGAATCAGTTACATAAGTTTCTGCCCGGGAAACGGGAAGGGACAGGGTATTCCCCTACACTTCCCAAATAACATACATGCCAAATTCAGTTAAAAATCGGGCTTGTGGTTCAGAAGTGAAAAGGGATAGACAGACAGACAGAAATCGGTCAGGCGGTCTAGATTTTTCATATAAGCTTTCATCCCCTATTCCAAGACTTAAGGGGTTGATTTTGGAAAAAAAGTAGCCTATGTGTGACTCTGGGTCTTGAACTATTTTCATTCCAAATTTCATCCAAATCGGACCGGTAGTTCAGCCGTGAAAATATTCACAACAGAATTTCGCATTTATAATATTAGTATGGATTGTATTAATGTTTCAGCGAACAGCAATCTTCACGATATGGATGCATGTTATCAGCTCGCTGGAACCTGAAGACCTCGTTAGAGTGGTGGACGTGATCCTTCCTCCGATAGTGCGGGAACTGTCGACGGGGGACTCGATGGGCCCCGCGTCCCCGGCCAAGCAGTTAGCTGGCCGCCTCGGGAAGAAGTTGAGGAGGAAGATTGGGGATATCGAGTACAGCAAGATGGCTGCTGAAGTACAGTCCAAGTTGAACGTGAAGAGAGCTGAAAGGAAAAAGGTTTGTCTTACTCTATTCTATGTATACCTTCAAACAAAACATATGCTGAAGGATTTTATTATTGTTATTATTTTTTTTTATATTTTATCTAATATAATGTATGTGACGAAATTTTACAATAATTGTCATTGAATTGTATATAATTATATTCTAACAACATTGACATTGGTCTAAATTTATTTATAATTGAAATGTTTAATACTACTGATGTTATAATAATTATAAACCGTATGACATTGCTACGCCCTTACAGTTTGTTACTTTATTGTTACAATAATTCTTATTAATTTAATCAAAATTACAAAAGACCTAAAGATCACTACATATCGTTTAGCATGTTTTTATAATGTAATTTTATTGATTTAACTACAGTTACTACTTCAAGAGAAAGTGCACAATCCAGAGAAAGCTGCTAAGAGGAAGCTTCAGCTCAGGGAAAAGAAGAAACAAGCGAAGAAGATTAAGTTGGACGCGATGCACGGGAAGAGACCGCGGGGGAAGAAACGGAAGGCTGAGGACATTGACCTTGAGGGGGGGTTGTTGAGGGATGAGGAATAGTGGATTAGTAGAGTCACTGTTTGGACAACGGTCTCAGATTTGATAGTCAGCGGAAGATATTTATGTGACAAATGTTTCGTTTTCCATTTCATGTTACATAGTGTTACGACAGAATCTTAGTGCGGGGATATTAGTGTATTTATATAAAACAATAGCTTGCATCAGTTTGTTTTTTTATGTAACTGACATTAGCGACAAGACAGATTGACACGTAATTGGCTAAAGTGAGAAAAAAGGAAAGGTTTGTTCTGTTCTATTTGTAATATCACTTTAAATGCGTCTGATATACAACATTCGTCATATATTTATTTAAGATTGGGTTTGGTATGAAAAAGCTATGGATCATTACGCACAACATTCATTTTTATTTCTCATTTCTTTCTTTCATTCGACTGAGAGAGAATGCTATTTAGCATTAAGTCCGCCTTGTTTCTGTACAACTTTGTATGGTGCAAAAGTTTTAAATAAATAAATAAATACGTTCTCATCTGTCTATCTCCCTTCTCTCACATCATTTACCTGCTCCAACACAGAACGTTCCGTTCCACATGATAGATAAACGGGACTAACAGTTAACTGGTCTATCTGTCATTACTGTCAAGTGTCACCTGCCATGAGTTCCCGCCAACAATCTTACTATGGTCGTAAAATAAAGAATCGCCGATTACGCGTTGTAGATCAAACTTTCTAGTTTCTTGGTTGTCGTATGTCGAATCGTTTTGTTTTACATTGTTATTATGACTTGTAAAGTAATTGTAAATATGTATAAAACATTATTTTTGCTATGTACAATAAATAGTATTAAATATATTTGCATTATTCCGGTTTTTAATTCCGTACACCTTATCTGCTTTAGGGATTTATTAAATGAAACAATGACGTAAATAAAATAATATTGCTTTATGCATTCAAAGTACAAAATAATGTTGTAACACAACAATTAACATTAATAATAAAATTTCAACATCACACAATGTAAACAACGCTTATAGTGCATAGAAGCTTCGAGATCTAAGCTTGGACTATTCTATTAGGCTATAGAGTTGCTGTGTAGCTCTATTGTGCAATCTCTTCAAGTAAATGGCCACTTGTTAAAAGTAAATAAATACATTTGACAAAAAATCTTGAAGATGAGAATAAATGTTTGTTCTCAGACTGGACTTGTTGTTTAAAGAATCCTTATATGGGACGATAAATGTCTACCGTTATTTTTTTAATACAGATGCTGGAGGTATAAAAATGACGTTTCTGTTTAAAGGTTCAAATTAAATATTGTTAAAATTAATTTATTATCCAAAGATGAATCAAATCTTAAATGAGATGTTTGAAGCCAATATTTCGAGCACTATTAAATGTTATTAACGAAGATAATATTTTGAAACATTTAATATTCTTAATTATATTCATTGTAAATTGTATGTCCTAAGTAATTTGAAATCCACAGAATAATTAAGTATTATGGATATCCTAACACAAACACTAAAATCTATTCTATTTAGACTTGATGCAGTGGCCATTTAGTATGTTTGAAATATCGTGTTCTCTTGGTGATAAGACTATCTAAGTATATACTTAGAAATATATACATAAACATCATCATTTTAAAGATTTATTTGGAATGTCGAGACACTCATTTTGAATGACAAGTTCAAGTAAAACTAATTTTATATACCTACATAATAATATATTTTTTAAACATAGTTGAAAGAATCGGTTGTTAAGAATAAGTTGTTACATAAATCTAGAACAAACTGATACAGAAAACCTACACCTAGTATTGAATTATAGAAATAAATGCAATAGAGTAGGAAACACCTTAACTTTAAAGGATTAGAAACAGCCAGTATTCAAAGAAAAGCAGATCGCTAGTTTAACAACCCATTATTTTTAGATGACTAATACTTATAGTTATACAAGTTATTCACAATAATTATTTATAACATTAAAATGCAGATTTTGTAATGTTTATATCTAACGTAAATATATATTATAAACAATTGTGTTAATATAAATAAACACTTACAATTACAACTCACAGCACCAACTTTCAAAATACGTTCCTATTCACACTTTACACTCAGTGACTCGGTGAGTCCAAAATTTAAATTAGTACAATATTCTTGTATTTATAAATATTTAAGAATATTCAACACAAAGAATATTCACATTCAATTATATAAAACAAATACAAACTAGTTATTCATAAAGAAAAGTATGTTATCTTCTTAGAAAGATGGACAATATAGTAAAGAGTTAAAGGGATTTATTTATTACATACTTAACATAAATATTTAAATCGTAAAACAGTAAGATTACATTGGAGTAAGGAATGTTAGGGTGATTTCTTTTTCTACTTCTTTTTTAAGTTTTGATTAACATATAAAATTATTATTCAGAAACTCAGTGTTGCCTGCCTACATAATTCTATAGAGGCGCACTGCAAATTACCAAGATTATTTTATTAAGATACTAGCCATTATTTTATTCTTATGTATTTAGATTACTTTTTAATTACAATTTTTGTATATACTCTGTAAATAAATGTCAGTGATTTTTGGCGTCATGAAATATTTTGTGACCAATAATACAAGCAAAAGTTATTTTACGTTAAAAGGTAAATTTTATAATAAAAATATATGTATGCATTCATTCAGATTAAAAATATCTTTAAATAAAACATCGGTCGGTACACAATAGAAACCAGCTTCTGGTTTTTATAGGTTAGTAAGCGTTTGGAAAGCTACAAAAGGTCGTATTAAATAGATATAAATTCACAATAAGACGAAAGTGGACACTTTGAAAAGCTCATATTTAGCGTAAAATTCGTAGAATCAACTCGAATAGTATTCAAATTTTAACATTAGTCAGTTTGGTAACAAATTTTATAAGTACAGTTTAGGGCAAATTTGTATAAGTACCTAATAACTTTACTGAATTAATACAATTTTTAAATACAATAGCAGTTACTCAATAAGTGAATTGATTGAAATCTATCCAGTATTACTGCTGGCTGCTTTGGTGACAAATATCCGAATTATCTGCATTTTGTGCCGTTATTTATGGTTGGAGTTTTCCGTTCCACTTAAATAGTATCACCGCACCTACTAAGTATAAATTTCT
The DNA here is from genome assembly GCA_018248895.1 of Carystus phorcus. NCBI lineage: Eukaryota > Metazoa > Arthropoda > Insecta > Lepidoptera > Hesperiidae > Carystus > Carystus phorcus. The sequence continues at coordinate 8,363 of DWJN01004765.1, forward strand.
TCGAATGTAAATGCTCATTATAATTGTGATCGAACGTCGCTTTGACAATCACGTTTCATTATCAATGAATGTTGCAAACAGTAGGTAATATAGCGAAATTAAGTACCTGAAATGGTAAAAAGGTCACTTTGTATCCGGTCGTCAAGTTAGCTTCGTCACTAAAATCTATTTTCAAAGTTCAAGTTTCAATAATTAATTATTCACTTAAGGTTGAAATTTGTGGTAGGTAACTATTTGAAGTAAATTTTATTTTTAAATAAAACATTTGCAAGTTTTAAATTTAAGATGTAAAATATTATTGGGGATAAATTTAGAATATTAAAATTTAAAACAGCAATGGACGGCAGCAAGCTTAGCGATGGCCGAAGCTTTTGTAAGCGTTAGATTTTCTACTTAATTAGGATTTATCCTTTAATATTAATTAAAAGTTAACATTAAAATTTTCATAGAAATAATTTAAATTGAGTTTTATTTATTATTAATAATCGTAGAGGTTTTTTATTCAATAGATTTACATGAAACTTGATAGTTATTTTGTCGTCGTATTCTTAATTATTATTAAGTAGGTAACTAATAAAGATTTAACAAATAATATTATATCATGAAAGTACATATTTTTTAACGTTTAAATTCTTAACGAAAACTGTATTGATTCAAAAGCTTGTTTTTATTTCATTCGCACCGTTAACCTCAGGGTATAATTGACTAACTACACTCAAGTACATATTTCGGTAAAGATTTAAGTGATACTTAGGTAGATAAGTAAAAGCAGATAACTATGAATGTTAACGTTTTAAAGAGTGTTTTAAATAGACGAACATATGGAAAATGTGTTTAAGTAACTACAGCCGATTCCTTTAAATAATCTATCCGCTTTATTTTCAATACCATTTCGTTTTATATAAACTTAGCTTTCCCTAATTAACTTGAATCTGCTTGTTAATTCAACGGGACAGATTATAGAAATCGGCTTTAAGAAAAAAACAAGGTTGAGAAGTCGATAACTTTAGTAAATATCAACTGCTCGAAAGAAACTGGCAAAGGGAATCTGTAATAGAAAAAATGCGTTCAGTATAATTTCAATGGTCGATATCTTCGATCAGATCTGTGCACTCGTTAGCATAGATTAATACAGCATACTAGAGCACTTGCCAGTTTTTGTGTAGTTCATTTGACTTGTGCGATTTCTTTTCTTTGTTTTACACGTTGTACAGTTTTAATAATTTTCGCATCAAAATGAGAAACAACAGAATAGCACTTCTAAATTTAAAATTAGAAGATTTTAATTTTTGAGATAATACGAAAAAAATAGATAACATTTGTATATTGAATAAAAAAAACAAATTAATTCAAATGTTTGTTTCTGTTTTACACTTTAACTTAAGAATTTTCCGCTTTTACTTCAAGAACTTTTAACATAAAAGACATATTTCTCGGATATTTACCATAACCGAACTACAGAAAGTACGACACATCTCCCTAACAATTAACCTAAATAGACCGACGAATACATTCACAACAGCATAGAGGTTATTGGATTGTATCGCATTATCTTCGAGAGTAGAATCCATAGCAGCGACGTGGTGGTAACTAGGGCCACGCCGCCCCAGCCCAGTTCTAGCGACCAGGAGGTGGTGAATTCTCTGGCGGAGAGTAAGGGGAGTGCTGGGTTCCGTGGTCCTATGACTCCGTCGCATGTGTCGTCGCCGTGAATACCCCGCGAAGACACTCGTTGGACGCGCTTGAAGTGAATGATCATAAGTGTGAACATCGCGAACAGACCTGTAAAAGATATGTGTTGGTAAACATTATCACTAATACACACACACACACACACACACACACTAACACCATTAAAATTCTGTAAATTCCAATTTGGATTTAAGTCAGTTCAGTCAACAAGGTGTAAAAGCCAGCTATCTCCTATCAATGAAACTTGACGTCATTTACTCGTAGTATTTGGTGCTAAGTGCGTCCTAAGATTTGTCCCCACAAACAATCCTCTTTATTAGGGCCAACAAACAGTACAACGACCAACAACAACAATGTGCATTTATCATGAATCAATAATAGGGCCCCATACAACTAGCTTCTTTTAAGTTTATGAGCTGATGCCATCTTAGTTCCTGAATGATCAAAATATGCCCACAGTTATTTGACACCACTTTAAAGTAAGAACCTCTTTTGAAAATAGTTTTAATTAAAACAAAAAGTAAAACGTCTACGTTGCTCCCATCCTTATTTATATCAGAAACGGGAAGAATATAAAATTTTTACGATGTAGTCTCACCTTTGGTATATCATGACACAGATAATAAATATATTGTGCAAAGAACTAACGTAAAGAAATAAATTGAACCTAGGCAGCGACAAACGGGTCACAAAGTTACATTCGTTAGGGATAATATAATTTGAAAAGTTCAACACGAACACGAGTACTGACTTAAGGAGGTACATACGAGTTAAATTTTGTTAGGGATAATTTAATTCGTTAGTTTAACTCGTGGGGGCTGATGTACGTAATAAGTGATAAGTCAGTTATTCGAGTTGATTTTTAAATTAACATTTACGGCCGGTTTCTGAAAGGCTGATCAACGAAAAAATTAAGAAATTCACTGTGAAATCTATTGTCAACGATTGTAACGCCAATTTGGTTGCAGAAAGCATGATTATTCAGAAATTATTCGCTTCAGAAACTCGAATTGACTTCATAGAACTTTCACGTTAACATGCGTGTTAGATGAACGAAATTTTGACAAGCCTTTCAGAAACTGGCGGTTAAACTCCAATTTTATTTATTAGTATAGATCGAATGTCATTAAATAATATTTAGCAGTATCAAAATATGCATTTAGTTTTAAATGCAAGGATATCGTATCGGTACATTAGCGGTACCGGCTCGCCCGTAACTCATTGTATTTGTTCCGCTATTTGCAGTGTTCGTTTGTCTAATGGCGCAGGTGGCTCCAGTTTACCGATATGCCATTAATACCCTTGTTTTGCTCCCCTGTCTTTGTTGTTGTTAATTATGCTTTTACTAAGAACATAGCATAAAAATAGGTATGGAGATTAAGTATATTAAGGTTCAATCAATACACACAACTATTTTTAACCGACTTAAAAAAAGTAATTTTTCAATTCGACCGTATTCTTTAATAAACATTTAATGAGTGTGCCAATGTCGATGATTACTTTTATATTAAATTTGAGCGACATCTGACGATTTGTTTGTGAGTTATTTCTGATAATGCATATTCGGTCAGTCGTTTATTTTGTTTATTGACGCAAACATTTATGTTTAAACAATATTTTACATTTTTGGAAAAAAAATACCTTTAATATATATACATATACAATTCTTTATTTCGTGTAGATGTCACTGAATTATTAAAGGTTGGAATAATTGTTTTGATTTGTTTTGTTTAGATTCTTAATTACAGAAAACTAGTTTCAACTCGCGGCTTCACTGGCCCTTAAATAAAGATCTTTACATTATTTTTAATATATATTGTTTAATAAAAAGTATTCTATATCCTTTTTAATACCTTTAGGAATATTGTTATCTGTACAAAGTTTCATGATAATCAGTTTAGTAGATTTGGCGTGAAAGCAGAACAAACAAACTTACGTTCATATTTATAAAAAGGATTATATGCCTTCAATCCATTAATGGCCCACTACTGAGCACGGGTCTCTCCTCAACACTGAGGAGGTCTAGAGCATACT
>DWJN01004766.1:0-12088 GCA_018248895.1 Carystus phorcus
GGCATGGGCCAGAGGTCTGTATTCTTGCCATATGCCGTTACAGTTTTATGGTAGATGCACGTTATGTCGCCATGGTGATACTTCTGAATATAAAAATGATTTTTTTTTGTCTGCTTCTGGTTAGGGTTGGAATATTCTTTTAAATAAAATGAAGTACCAGGATGCTCCTCTCTTACAAATGTCACAAAATTACTTTATGAAGGGAAAGAAATTATACAATTAAAAATTAAGTGGATGTGTTCTGGGTTAGTGTCAGTGAATGATTGTGTGTGTGTGTGTGTGTATGTGTGTGGGTTTTATTGTGCACGTGACTGTAAATATCTTGTGTGAATGTTGGTCTGGATGACTGTTAGTACAGTATAAGGGAGTGTAGTTATCAAATAAGTACATTAAGAACGTAATAATATATTCGAATTGATCGAAACAGTATATTCGATTTGAGATGAGTGATTTGTCGATGCGATTGCAGCGAACTTCTCGCTTGAGCTATCGCGATAATCGATATTCGTTCACTTTTATTACACCTTGCTTGGTCCACGTCGATTGAGATTGCAATGGGTGAATTTTTAAAATTTTATACCTTGAAGCGAATGAGCTCAGAACAGCACTTAGCAGCTATGAGCAATTGAGAATATTGAGCAACTTCATGCTTGGTTAGTCGATGAATGGAGATTACTAATCGTGTAAGTGATTTTGAGTTCCACAAGGATTGTTGAATAGTCGAGTACGATAATGTTGATAATTGTGTTTATAGTTTATGTTATCGTACACAAATACACAATCGAACACAATCATATTTGCATAAAATGACCATGTAATCCGGAACACTAAATATAATTGTGGTCTAGCGATAAAGAGATAAAAATCTTTTGATAAAAAAAGGGAAACCGCCTGCAAAAGGCAGAAAACAATTTCATGAAACATGTACAATTTTTTATGTTGTCCTCTAGTATATAAATCCACGATTACAATCGATTTTAAAGGAATCAAAATAAGAAAGAATCAAATAGAAAGTCAAACATAAATTTTACAAAACTTCCGCGTTGACTTAACAAACCCTGTTCGTATATTGTTCTATATAACCAAGCTTGAGTAAAATTAGTGTGGCAGTAGCATTACCTTATATTTATTGCACGAGGGTTTATGAGAACCATAGTTTATACCTCTGTATACCGGCTGTTAGCAATGGTTTCGTGTAGATTTATTTTATGCTTTTCTGATTTACGAAATAAGAAAACAACATTTCTTCATGACCCGAGTACACGGGTAAATGTACACGACAAAATAGTTTTAAATACATTGCAATAATGATGTATTTCTTCCAGAAGGTAACTGGAAACTATTATTATATGAAGATCTGAATGTATTCCTTCCAGAAGGTAACTGAAAACTACTAAGAGTATATGAACATCTGAATGTATTTTTTCCAGAAGGTAACTGAAAACCGGTGTTATTCTGTCCATTTCTTATTTTTGCAAGTGCTTTCTCGAATAATTGCGTTTAACCTATGTATAGATCCTTTTTTATGGTTACAATTTTAACGAACATATTTTAGTCCGTAATAATATTAGTAGTAGAAGTAATGTAATATCATATTGACATAAAATTATTCTTTCTTCTGTTTCTTTGCTTCGATAACATTAAGTAACATACTCTGTAAACATTTTCTTATGTATCTATTGCCACAATCTTTATTAATAAATAAGGAGATGGTGTTTTTATGTTTTAAATTAAAAAAAAAACAACAAAAATAGTAATTGTGAAATTTATATGATCAGTGCAGCGTTTACTAAAGCAAGAATAGTTTAGACATGAAAAAATCATTGGAGTAAGTCCTAAAGTAGAGGGTTTATGAATCGAATCGAAGGCATGTTATCAGTTCTTTATAAATAGCATTGTATTTCAAATCAATGATTTTAGTCTTTATATATATTATGTGTGTTGTTCTATAAGAGTGTACGAAAACATGAGGATAATATAGAGTAACCTATGATTGCAAGAATGGGGAGGTTATTGAATGTCAGTTAATGATAAATAGTGGTTTGGTGAGTCAGGACAAGAATGAAGTGAGTATGGAGTAAATGGTAAATAAGGAGGCTCCCATCGTAATGATCGTGATGGTGTAAGCAAGGGCTATGAGGAATAATAGTCATAAAAGTATTTTAAGCTGGAAGAATGTTCTGAAAAAGTAATAAAGCGTTGTATCACCGCTTCCGCCGCCATTATTTGCCGCACAATCGCCACACAATTTTATAATCTTATTGATTGATACATGTATACAATAGTAAAATAACAACAATATACTTGTAACCATAAAAGCTAGAATGTAGATTTGAAGCAAGAACATATACGCTAAGATGGCTAATTACTTGTATTTTGCTTAACAGCTTAAAATTTTCAATATTATTTAGGTCCAGCAATTCTGATACTCGACGTAAAATTATAATGCTTTTTGTAAAACCCAATCCAGCCTTTGTATATTTGGCCCGAAGCAGAATTATTTGCACAATTCAAAACTAGAACTAAAATAGTTACATTGAATCATACAAGCGGCGTTCCGACTGGAGCAATTTATTTTCTCTAAAACAGAAATAGAGGAGTTATCTAAGTAAAACCAGAGCTACAAAACATTTGGTATATGCAGCTCTATTAGTAATTCAAATGTTGGATACTGATGTACCGTTGGCAAATAAATTAAATTCTAAGTGGACTGTATATGTTTAAAATGCTAATATAACATAAGATACTGAATGTAGTACTACAAATGAAGGTAAGTATTATGTATTTCAAATTTGATTTTCTTTGAAGTTAAGGAATTAAATAAGCATTGAGATTTGTACCAGATATATTATTGTAAGTTGTTCAAAAGAAGAATAAATACTCGAATAAGATTAATTTAGTTGATATTATTATCTACAATGCTTATTACGAGTAGGTATACTTATAACATTATGTTGTAATGCCCAATAAAACTGGTATAAATGTTATCCTGCGAATAAATTCTTCATTTAAATATAATGGCAATGACAGGTATTATTTGGCTTAGTTAAATATATTACATATAATCTTATTTGCCTTTTATAAACGTTGACTTAAAATTTTAGTTGGGTTAAATGATCATTTAATACAAATAAATAATATTTTTCAACTATTATAGGAAGATATTAATGTGATCTTTAGATTTTTAATGTCTTAATGAGTTTATTTTATTTTAATTTACAATTATTAGATCCGACACTTCAATACATTTATCGTGGCGCCGAAAAACTAGAAGAGTAAGCCCCACAAAACATGGTCATACACTAAGAAAGGAAAGAAGAATTGATATTTTTAATTTTAAATTCTAACTTCTTAGTTGGATCCATTGCAAGCCCTCAGTTTAAATGTAAATTGATGTACATAAATCGTGACCACATAACAGCGACACAGATGAACAATTAGTAATGCAAATGAGACACTGATATGTGGGGTTGGCAAAGAAACTCGTTTTTAAGTATATTCATTCAGTTTCACAAAAGCCCATTGCATAAACTTTATAGCTCAGAATTTTAGGTTGAAAATAAAATGAATTTCAGGACATCATAAGGTGCAAAAACTGGAGAAGATATAGTGGATTTAAATTGCAAATTGAGTTTCAAAGCAGACAGTCGAGGTGCATTAAGAACGTATATCAAATGAATGCAGATTTAGACGCCAAATATAAAAATAGTACAGTTTACGTAGCAGAATTTTGTTTAATGGAAGTAGAATACACTTAACAGTTTTTCACTTTGTTCGAACCATTATTGTATCAATACCGTTAACTACAAATTACTAGGGCAAGTAAAATATCGAAACTGCAAGGCTTAAAGATAATAAAATAAAAACATATGGATAATGTTATGAGTAGATTGAAACTATACATAACTTTTACTACGAATAAAGAACATATTGATCAGTAAACAAAAAAAAATACACAATTTGAACGCGATTTACTTACTAGTTTTTGTTGTACTGTGTTGTTTACAACTGAAGATGGACATGTTATTTTATGAAATTCCTTTTGAATATTTTGTAAATATGGCCCCTGAGGCTTACTACTATTATATTTTAAAAATTCATGGCGCATTCTTCTGTTAGTAAAATGTTCTGCCCGAAAACCAAGCTCGCTATGGTTAGTAATCCAATTTGCCTAGAGGAACAATAAAAAAGAACTCGATAAATGTAAAATGTGAATTGTGCTTTTGTAATTGTAAACTTAAATAAGTGTTGCAAACGCCGAAAGAGAAATATTTCTGGAAACAGAGATTTATTACAACGGAAGGTAATCTGTCTGTCAGTTGGTGCGTCACACGTCCGTAAAGTCGGCAATTCTTCTACCGCTGATTGACAGTAGCTGATAAGCAAAAATCTCCACTGGTATAAACCGTTAACGTTGGAGAATACTGTGATTGATGCTGACTACAACCAAAGGAAGACATTTCATTTTAGTGAATTCAATCAATTTAAAGACCAAATTTAACTTGAAATGTCAACAGTAAATGTTACCAATAGACATGAGGAATTGATTACATGAAATAATTACAATTTTTCAACAATAAGATTTGTACACGTAGAAGTGTCAAAATACCAAAAAACTAACAATACAATAAAATAATAACCTATTATTGCTTTAGTAACAGAATTTAATAAAAATGAACATCAAAAAACAAAAACCCAATATAGCATCAACTTTCATGATAAAGAAGGAGATAAATCAAGACATTTCTTAGAAAAATACTTATTCTGCACGCATTAGTCGACAAAATTGTTGGCTACATAAAAAATCGGCCGTCATAACGCAAGGGGACGAAATTATTATAAATCTTCATGACATTACCATGGAGTAACTTAGGGAACTTTGCTCTTGCGAGAATTCGCTCGGTAAGTGGGCTGTAACTCATCGGAGCATACATAGAGCCTACCACAATAGAACTCATTGTTTTCGATAGAAACTCAGTAAATTTTTAGAAACTAATTCGAAATTAATTTTAGAAACAATTCTTTAAATAGAAATGACAAAATAATAGCATTGAAATAAATTGTTTTTCCTGATAATTTCAACAAGGCCGATATTTGTAAAGTACATAAATGTATTATAACATATAAGCTAAAAAACAAAAAAGAGGAGCTTATTAATTCTGTGAGATATCATTTAAAAAAGAACATTAAAGTACTGGAAAGAAAACTCTGTGAATAATTTTGGGTCAACGAACCGAATAAAAGAAGATACTCTCATTCGTACAGAAAGTAAGAAAATTTTAAATTTCTCATGAAAGTTGGTTGGTAACAAGCAATGTTTTGATAAAGTTAATTATGCATTAGAAAATTTTGTTAAAGCATGTAAAGTGGTTATTAGTAAACATGTTTACTAACTTGAATGTAATATAGGTACATCATAAAATCCGAAGAACCAGATTTATTCGTATCAGCTTCCTTCAGCCAGAATAATTCCATTATGCATGTAAATATCAATCTTAGAAGCCCATAGTAGGGGACATGACGAATGCATGTCGCCAACTATTTCTGTAGGTTACAAGTGAGAAATAACGCCAATGACTCCTGCTGAGGTAATGGTGAAGAATTGGAAGGATCGCTTAGACCTTTGGGCCCTTTTTGTAGCAAAACTAATGGTTGGGAAAATCTGACGTATTAAGAAAAGAATGAGACTAGTACATGTAATACGTAAATCTCTATTATTTAGTTATTTTAAAGTTATATGCTCAATCACTTATAATAGCTGATCAAATCTAGATGAAATCAACATGGACAGAGTAAAAGCCCGGATTAGGGCCTCTACTAATTATCCTAGGAAAACGTACAGTTTCCGTGGAATAATTGGACGTATAAGTTTTTCCTGAATTTTTTTCTGTGAAACCATTATTCCGCAGACAAAGCCGCAGTAAAAGCTGGTTGATAGTAAAGATATTAAAACACAATGACATAGAATAAACATCGTTTTTTGTCAGCGTCATGATTGCATTGCAAATAGCGCAGGTCTGTCAGTTGTGTGACAATATCCATGACGAATGCTGTACAAAAAGCGAATGTTTTCACTCCATCCATCGAGGTAACCATTTAAACGTGCACTCGGTTCAGTTGAATTGCGAAAACGAACGCAATTCGATGGGAATCGTCAAATAAAATGAAAAAGAATCCATAAAAAAGGTACGTATTCATCTCCCCTCGTCGATCGTTGAATCCAAATATGGCAATATTGGCAACTAATAAAATAACTTTCTGCGCTGGCCAATACGTAAACTGGAATATTTCATATTCCAACAACATTTTCACACGCAGCCGAGATCAAAAGCGTTAGATTCGAACAATATTTTTCCAGCTTTGTCGTCGCTTGATATTTGAACATTTTTAACGAATTTGTTTATTTTAGGCATTTGATTCATAGTGGCTAAATATTTTTTTGGATAGAGCTCTTTATAACTTTTTTTTTATATATTAAGTTAGGTATCTATAAATTGTGAACCTTTTACAACTAGTAGAAGTAACACTAAGAAAAAATACTTTTCATTAATAAAAATATTCTCAAATAATTAAACCTGATACACAACGCCTTAACGTTATTAAAACTTAATTAGGCTTCTTTAAAAGAAATCACAAATATCACTTCACGATGAAAAATAAAACTCCATTAATACTTACGAGAATAACGGAATTTTTTAATTAAAGCAAAAAGGTATTAAGGCGAAAAATATTTATCTATGCTGTAACTGAATAGGCTTTTACTAATTAAGTATGTTCACTATCGTGTATTTTATCGCCATTTTACATCAGGTGGTATTAACGTCAAGGATTAACTTATTTAATACATAATTTAAAAGCGCTCATAGTCCGGCGGCTCGCGTCGATCTTAAACGATCGACAGAGTTAAGCAACTGCGGCCGCGGTCAGTACCTTGATGGGAGACTGCTAGTGGCAAACATTTCTTGAGCGTTTCTGTGCTTCGGAGTGCACGTTAAGTTATCGGTCCTATTTTATCGTAGATAGCCGTCGTTTAGCCACTTCGGAGGCCTTCAGATGGAATAAAAACTTCCGACACTTGGGTTAGCCCCTCCAGCAATCTGCAGTGGAGTAGCGTGGTGGAGTATGCTCTAGACCTCCTCATTGTTGAGGAGAGACCCGTGCTCAGTAGAGGCCATTAATGGGTTGAAGGCAATTTACTTACTTGCAGAAATAAATCATATATGTGAGACATCTCACTCTCTCAAGTTATGTAACTCGGTTAACCAAATTTATAAATACATTATGTTAACTCTCTCTATTCAATGAGCCGTCAATTATAGGATGTAATTGTATATCACATTAACATAATACTTACTTAAATGTAAAAATTTAAGATATTTTATTAAATATTAATAATTATAACTTACGGTCTAGTATTTCTGAAAAACAAAACCGTTACAGCATACATGTTTCTTAGAAGTGGTCTGCATAATGGCCCATTACTACGCGGTGAGTGGCGAAGTGAAATCTATTGCAGTGAGTGGCCATTAGTGGCGAAGTCGATAAATGTTCCCTGAGCACTTCGGGCCACAGCTGCGTTTCTAGGCGAAGTTAAATATTGGTTTTTGTAGTATTAAATTCGAAGAAATAACGTTTGATTCAAAACCTTGAACAAATCGTGACGGGGAAATGGTTAAGTCGTTCCTATAAGATACATATATACAGAAGCCAATTTTATTTATGAAGGTGCTTTGTCAATTTATTTATGCATGCCATCTTAGATAATGATATTGATTTGAACTGATAACATCTTATTACTTTTTTAACTTCTATTACTACTGCTAATTTAACGCTTATAAACGCTATAGTCCAGTGGCTCGCATCGATCTTAAGCGATCAACAGAGTCCAGCAACTACGGGCGCAGTACTAAGATTAGTGACCGTTAGTGGAAAAAAATCCTGAGTGTTTTTGTGCTTTGGAGGGCACGTTAGGCTGTCGGAGGTATTTGCGCGGCATAAAAACCTCCCAACTCTTGAGTTGGCCACCAACCCCTCCACCATTCCATAGTGACGAGGGGAAACCAGTGCCATATAAAAGGCCATTAATGGGTTGGAGCTACCTTTTTCTTAATAACTAAAGTAATAATACTAGTTTAGCTTATATAAGGAAATTCAGGCTAATTCATATTTGGAATTTATTTAGAAGAATCTTAATAACAGAAAAAACTTTAAGTTATTGATATTGTAACAAACACAAAAAACATATCAAGAAAGAAACAGTGAACCCTATTTAAACATATAACACATCATAAGAAATATATTTTCACAGTAAAATTATTAAGAACAACGTATCAGTGTTCAATATTGTAATCTCTGTATCAAATTTCCTTTAAACGCGTTAAGAGCGCCACAAAAGCTGCGATTATTTAAAGAAGCAAGCGGCATTGGAAATTCAAATGAGAAATGGAAAACAAAAGGACTGGCGCCACTCGAGAGAAACCTGACTGGTATGAACACTCTCATTTAACATAAGCATCTAATAACAGTCAGCATTTGAGAATAGGTTACCTTTGTTTATATTATTCGGTAACATGTGTGTGGATTAACATTTACGGCAGTTTATCTTTGAAATTCTATTTATTGCTATTTTCTTATAACATTTTAAGAGTACGTATAAAACAAGTTCGTGAGATATATCAGAATTTTCTATATAAACTAAGAAAAATTTCGAAACAACTAGTGAGTTAATTAAATATGTCACGGTAATGACGAATCCAACTATTCGTGTTATGATAAAATAAATACGCTTATTTGAGTAATTTCAAGAACGTCTCCATAATTAAGAACCCTCAGGAATACTTTTGGAGTAGTCATATTAATACCACTTGGTTTTGAAAGAAAGCATTTTCAATAATATAGAAAAATTAAAGTGCGTTCCAAATTCAAGTTCAACAAAGATACAAGAGTCCTTTGCTTCGATAAAACTTTACTTTAGGACCCACAAATGCTAAAAAAATATTTCAGGTATATTCAAAGTCAAATATTTATAGCTTTCGCGACGTAAGCGAAGTGATTGTAAAAACCAACTTGGAATATAAAAATCTTGGAAAATAAAAAGATAAGTGCTAATTTCTTTAATTGACCTAAATCAAAGGTACCTACTTCTCAAACAATTTCCCTCATCAAATTATTTTAGCCTTTTTGGGGACGATATTCCATTTTTGTAATAAACATTTTTATTTCTTCCTTTTTAGTGGTTCCTCTTAGTAAACAAGCGTGATGTTATGTTATAAAATAGTACGAATAATGCATATACAAGCGTTTGCCGCGATCGTGGGACATCTGCTGTCCGGCTGCTGCAACAACTTTCGGATAAAAAGAAATCGATACACCCAGTAAACATTATTTATCTTACATACATAAAATAAATACAGACAAATTGAGAATGTCCTTCTTTTTTAAGTTGGTTAAAAATCCTCCGAAGACGTCTAATTCTTAAATTACTTTTGCAAAAATATTTGAACCTTCAATAAATTTTAACTACCGTAATAATTACTCTTACCTTTAAATTATATGAATTGCTTCACCTTGTAATCAGTCTTTAAATATTATTAGGGTAAACCTTTCAAGCGCTGCTATGTAATTTCAATGAAATAGACTGATGGCTCGACGATTTCATTCTCCTGAATATTAAATTATGAACATTTTGTTAAAGACGTTGAATTATATTTTGAGGATGTTAATTATTAAACATAAGCTTCTGGTTATGATTTATAGAAATTGTGCCGTTTGTAATATAAGTTAAGAAATATTTTTGTGTAAGTCTTAATCTTGCTATTCTGTTCATTTGATATTCGTAAGCTATTGGGATACAAAATATTTTGCTTCTTCAATTAATAATTTAGTAACAAATACGATTTTTACGTCTTTGGCTTGGTCACGATTTATAAAATGTTGTCTCGTGGATTGGTAGAAATTGGAGAGAATTGAGTAGAAATTCCTGTCACGGATTGAGACAGCCTCGGAAGGAATTATAGGACGTGGCCGGCGCTTCTTGAGGCAATTTCCTTTCTAAGTCCGTTCAGCAAATTAGTCGGGATATAGGGCAATACAGCACGAGTGCGGACCAAATCGTCTATAATTTCCTTTTGTATTTTTTGGATCGTACTTTAATTTTTAGTTTCACTGCTCTGTTCTGTTTTTGTACCGAAGTCATACATGTGTCACGTACTAAACTCCATGTGGGTTTCTTAATAGTATTTTGCTTCATTTGCTCATTTTAGGTTACCCTTTGATCACTAATTTTTTGTATTTTTGATGCTTCTAAATTGATCTATGTATTCGGTTTGTGCTTTCTTTTAATTTTTTTTTTCATTTTCTTCATTGCAATTGTTTTAGTCTGTTTCTTATACTCTCTACCTCAAATTCAATCAGGTATTATTAAATAATCGTTGAATGTCGTATTTCTTCATTAGTTTTCTTAGTTACTTAATAATTCAATGGTCCTTAAGAACTTTATAAACCGTTATTAGAAGTAATTGAAAGTTAAATAAATGATCAAAACTTTTTACAATTTAGATTTATATAAAAACACGTATATCAGAATAATTTGTGAAGGACTAAATTATACAACAGGTGCAATATTAAAAAATAATATAATTATTTCAACCACTGAGCTTATAGGATTATGATAAAATATGATACTAATTTACCATAAGCCCACAACTTCGTATTTGGATATTTTTCCATAGGATCATCAACATTCATAAAATACGACACTTATTGCTATGTTACGACCTTCGACCTCTTTGAAACTCTTGAACATTTTGTGGTATTGTATGTAAGTACTTAAGAAATAAGTGTGGGAGAAAAACATGTGTACGAAAAGGTTTAAGTGTGCTGGTAATATTTGTCAAGGGTTTGGAAACGTACTCAGGCAAGACCTTTACTTTATCATTTGCTGTTTTATTATCGTTACATTCATGGAATAAAGTATATCTTATTTGATCGGTTAGGACTTTTAGTGCCATACAGATTTGTATAGAAAGCTAAAAACAATTCTATCAGTCAAATATTATGCATTGCACACAACCACTATTATTAATTTGGATTGCAAAAAGGTTCAACTGACATTTATTATCCTTCAAATTTCTTTAGCAGATTTGAAATTTGAATATGTATTGAGATTTTCATGGCTTTTACCAGTTATCGAAACAACATCATTACCTATAACTATAAATTTGTCAGTATGACAAAAAAGTGTTTTATATTACTTGTATTTACTGTCTTCAACAAGAAACAGTTCAATTTATTAGCTAAAAGCGGTCAAAGACGTCGAGTAATTGAAGAAAAACAGGCATTGTTTCTGTAGATTCCGGAACGATACCGGAAACCATTAATCAATTCATTAATAAATCACTAATCAACCTCAAGACTAGGACCACTGGACAAAAGTCGCCATTAATCCCACAAAATCCAATTGAAGTTAATGATCAAACTCCACAAAAGGCATCAGGGCCCATCAAAGTGATGTCAAGCGAAATGCTGTCTTATCAATTTAGAAAAGAAGAAAGAATGTGAAGAAAATTCTTTTAAAGTTGAATTACGTTGATTCAGAGCTTAAGTCGTCTTTAATCCCGGCCAACGAATTGATTTCATTACGGAACGTTTGGATGTAAAAGGACTTGTCAAATTACTGACAACAAAGGTGCATTGAGCAAGTATTTCTTTCACTACATAATACAATTTATTATGAACATAGATAGTATATGAATGTATATTTCCAAGCATTTAACGACCTTTATTTTGTTTACATAAAATGACGACTTTGATGTTATTTGAAACAGAGGGTTATTTGAAGCACTAGAAAACATTTTGTACTTAGATCTATTTAAAATTATTTTTTATGTAACTAGGTGACGAACGAGTAAATGTGGCCACATGATGCTGCCACAGGCATTACGGATGCGTTATCGGTCAAGGAAGAAAAGAGAAGAACGAAAGAAAGCATTGGCTGTCAAGCTTCTAGTCGGAACACGACGAGGCATTTCACAATGACTCAAGCAAAGGCTAGGAGCAAGCCAGCGGGTCTTCACTTCAATTAAACGTT